>PVJX010040847.1:0-14968 GCA_004027295.1 Dolichotis patagonum | reverse complement strand
CTTGATACAAATTTCAAAACCTCACAGCTTGTATCATTTAATCATTAGTGGTCTGCTTTCACTTGGAGAAGTGTAACTCCTTCATGCAATAAACTGAAAAGACCCATGCAAATATATAAATAAATAAATAAATGAATGAATAAATAAATAAATAAAATGTGACAACATTTTATATATGTAGAAAATAACAGATACCAAGAAGCCTTGCCTGCTCATTGGTGCCATGCACAAGCCACTGGGGGAACAGCCAGATACCAGCCATTTCCCATGAGTCAGCACCATTTGCAGACTGTGGGGAAAGAACACAGCATGTCATCAAGAAGCAAGCCCTCCCTGTGAATCTGTGCCAAGTGTGGGCTGCTGGGGAATAGCCGCTTCTGGTGTGTGGGCTGGGACACAAGAAGAGCCAACCCTCCCCTCACACACACACTGTAAGTGACCAGCTTATCCAGAGAAACATAGGCTGCAATGATAGCTATTGAGGTAAAATACAATTTAACATTTGCAGTGTTTATTGCTTCACTGACACTGCAGGTCTAAAGCCAGTAGTCTGATCATCTATTCAGAAGGTAACAAAACACAATGTAGAATCTGTTGGGAATCCCCTTCTGAAGGTGGTAGCCACTGTTAATTTCCAATTATCTTGCTTTGAATCCTGAATCATTTTCATTGTTTTGTTGGTTTGGGGTTTATTCTGTTTTGTTTTCTTTGATTTTAGTATATCTGATGGCATGGGCAGCTATTTCAAAGATAACAAGATATATTATGGTAGCAATTTTGGATTTATTCTTCCCTTATTTTGAAGTCCTTTATTACATTCATTGTTTTATTTTTATTGGTTCCATCCATTCTGTTTTATATTATTTTTACTACATCTGAAGGTATCTGCAGCTATTTAGAAGATAGTAAGAGGCATTATGGTAACCATTGTTGATTTCCTATTATTTTGAAGCCCTGTGTCACTTATACTGCTTTGTTTTGATTGGATTTATTCTGTTTAATTTTTCTTAGTTTTATTCTCTTTAAAATAAAATTTTAAAGAAATAAAATAACTGATAGCTTCACAGTCTAATTTGTTTGGTCTTACATTTTTATGTACCATGTAAAGCTTTCAACAATATTTTTAATAAGGATTTTAATACACTCATTAATTTACAAGTTCATAACAAGTTCAACTATTCACAGAAAAATTACAAGAGGAGCTTAGCAACTTTTTTGCAAACCACTGAAAGCTATGCACAACATGTCCTGAGAATAAGAAAACACAATAGATTGGTCTATCTCTCACAAAATAGTCATGCTAACAAATTTCTCCTTAACATATAGTAACTTCTGTGCTTAGTAAATTTTTATCCATCCAATATCAACTGTATTTATCTTCACATATTTGCAGAAAAGCAAGACCATTACTGTTGTAGTCAGAGATTACAAGAAAAAAAGACAATACAACATAAGTAATTTATAGTTTTATTTATAATTATCACCCAACAAGTTAAGTACAGGGGAAAAAAAGGAAATCTCTTCACACACTAAAAACCAAGAAATCCAACTGAGGCCCTGGATCCCATGGCAACATCCTACATAAGTTCAGTTGGATGACCTAGAGCCCATGGCAATGCCCCCCCATAAGTCCAACTAGAGACCTATAGCCTGTGACAATGACAGTGACAAAAATCTGTCTCATAGATATGCACTGGTAAGACCCGACATTCAGCAGTAATAGCTAAAGCCTGTGCCAGCAGGATGTAGGGTCTGTGCCAGTAGACTGAGCATTCTGCACTGGAGCCAGGTAGCAGTGCTCAAAATAAGAACCAGGGCTGTTTCAAAAGTTACAAGGCTTTCCCTAATATCCAAGACTCTCTAGAAAAGTCCACAGCCATCTTCAGCGACAGGAGGTCCCGAGCTCCTCCAACTATGAAAACAGCAGAGTTCATATCAAGAAGCCAGACTAACAAGCTTCTCCTGGAGATTAAGCAGCACAACATCTTCCCCTCTGGAGTCAGGAAGTAATGCTCAAAGTAAGGACTAGGGCTCCCCCAAAGTGAACCACAGCCATTGTCAAGCACAAAGAGGTCCCAAGTTCCTCTGACAATGAGAACAGCCAAGTTCACATCAGAAAAGAAGCTTGGCCTTCAGGAGAATTCATGGCAACAGGAGAATCAAAAGCACCAAACAAGAGCAACACAGAGAACTAACAACATTAAATTCTCCAGTTCTTTTCATCTTGGCAACAATCCTCATGTGGGCCATCCATGTTCCACACCATGTTGATTCCGTTCATATGGTATTACAAGTTGACCACCAGTTATCAATCCACCACAATTATCTTATCAACCTGCCTACAACATACTTGCAGACCCAGAACTAGTTGAACTATCACACCATTTTTCTGAGAAGCTGCTCAGAATCAGCAATTTGTACATCATACTCATTTAAAACTTCAAGAAGCTAGAAACAGTCATTTCTACTGAGTACTGAACTATTTTACAAAAAATAAAATTTAGACAAGATAAACTCCAACCTTTTCTTGCCACATACTCTGCCCAGATTTACTCATTTCCAGTCCCAAGCCCAAAGGATTGCAGACATGGTCAACCAAGGAGAAAATCCATGATTCAACAGGCTTCCTGACATTGCTAAGAATTTATGCACTCTTCTTGTAAAGAGAAGTATTCATCGAGATCAGGAGAGGAACAGAAAATATACGTATCATGCTTCCCAAGATAAAAAACCAGTACATGATTCTTTTAATTACAAGAGCATTTTATTTCTCTATATTCATTAGTTAAATATTTAGCTTAAAATTAGATATCCTCTTTCTCTCTAAGTCTTGTAGTAAGTGAGGAATGACTGTTTATCACTAGGTTTATGTGGTAAAGAGCAAGAGCCGTGTTGTAGTCAGGGTTCAAAAGCAAAACAATTTAATACAGGACACATACATTACAGAATTATTTTGTAACATTACGTCACCCAAAGAGTCAAACATAAAACATACAGGAAAACTGTCCACACACTAACGACGCAAAGAATCCAGCTGGGGGCCTTGATCCAATGGCAATGTCCTGCATGAGTCTGGGAAGACTTATAGCCAATGACAACCCTGAAAGTCCAACTAAAGCCCATGACAATGACTCATACAATTGTTTCACGGATCTGTGTTGGAAAGATACAAAGGTCAGCATAGAAAGTCTATGCCAGCAGGAAGAAAGATCTATGCCAGTGGGCTGAGAAATCTGCATTGGAGCCAAGAAGAGATGCTCAAAGTAAGGACCAGAGCTCCCCTGAAAATAACCACAGTGATTCTCAGTGATCAGGGTCCCAAGCCCCACTGACAATGAGAACAGCCAAGTTCATATCAGGAAAGAAGCTCAACAAGCTCCTCCAGGAGAACCTATGGAAACAAGAGAACCAACAACACCTACTTCATCCTTTCTGGTTCTCCATCTTATGTTGCTGGTAACGATCCACAGGTGAGCCTCCCATACCTGGCATCACTCTGATTCAGTTTGGCTCAGTGCCCCAAATTGAACACCAGTGGTCAATATACCGTAAGCCATATAATGTGATGCTTGGAAAACTCTCAGTATACTATCAGCTACAGAACTGTATACAGTAAGTAGGTGAGGTATATGGCCTATGGCTTATATCACAATAAAGCCATTTTTGAAAAGGAAAAAAAAAATGAAGCCAAAATCAACTCTATCAATGTTTCGCTCACAACCTTAAGAGGGCTAGATACTGATATTTTTAAAAGACAAATGTTAGGTTCCCAAAGAATTATAAAACCTATACATATAGGTCAGGCAGTCATTTGGTTAATTTCCATGAAAACATTTCAATCCAAAATCACTATCACAGTAAGCAATGCTGTACAGACAGTCTCCCTAGATATAGTGTTCCACTGCTGACAGATGCTTGCCCAAAATTATGGACACAATGTGTGAGGTAATAGTATTGTCAATAATCATGCCAATCTGATCCTTATATATAATAAACATACATTGAAATTTCACACCAAACCCCAAATTAATATATTCAACTAAATATGAAAACATACATATTTTAAATCTCTTTTCAGAAATATTTGTAGTATATTTCAAGGACATGATCCTAGGACCTATCCCTCCATAAGGGCTAGATTTATCCAAATAACACACAACTATCACTCAGCTGCATAGCGTGTCACAGGGTCTTAGATTCATGTATGTCCATAGCATTTAGATAAAGGACAATGGCCACAAAAAGCTGTCAAAGAAAGTGCACTGAGCACATGCACTGCAGTATGTGTCATTGGGCAGCACTGAGGATGCCCTCCCATTCCACCCTCAGTCCTCTCTGCATGCCTGTGTAAAATACTCACAAGACATTTCTCTGGAAAACATACACCAGGACAAGTTTCTCTGAAGAGCCATCATGACACCCCATTTATCTTCTCTAAACTGATCAATTCCCTTTTTACTATGGCCCCAGCATGAAGCTTTCTTATGTGTAGAGGGCCCTGCACTCTGTCCATGTCCACTGTGCGCTCTCATGGCAACTTTCCACTCCATGTTATATTTTATTGTCCATTCATCACAGTCATTCTCACTTCAAATGTTTGCTAGACACTTACTGAAAATAAATGCAGGAATTAATTTGCACGTATGTGGAATTGAATGCACTGGATACAAAAGATTGTGCTACCCAAGGGAGCTCCTGTATATGATTTGGACCTGGAACAAAGATCCCCAATAAACACTTGTTACTAAAAACCTGTATAGGTTTTTGAAAGTGGAATGAACCATTATATTTCTATTATTATTATAAAAAGAAGAGGAAATGGGCCCAGTCACTGAGCCCCTGCCAGGACTAAGCAGTCTTTCCCTTGGGCTCCAATTACCATGCCTGTCATAGGCCATTTCCACCAAGAAAAAGAATCCTATTATATGTCCACTATCCAGAATCTCTACTCTTTGGACCCCTTTGCTGATTCAAGTAAGGAGGATGATCTGCTTCCTGCCGGCACTGCAGATTATATCCATATAAAAATCCAATACAGAAAGGACAGGAAGACCCTTACCACTGTGCAAGAGAGCACCGATGATTGCCATAAAAACTAACCAGTCTAGGTGTTTAAGAAGAAATTTGCCTGCATTGGTACTGACATCAAGCATCCAGGGAATGGAGAAGTAACACAGATCCAGGGTGACCCATATAAGAACATATGGCAGTTGCTAGCAGAGATTGAACTGGCTAAGGATGATCAGCTAAAGGTTCATGTGTTTTAAACATCTGTGGCTCACTGAAGCTTAGGGGAAGATTTCCTTGTGATACAGGGGAAGGAAACTCCCAACCTACTATATTTCTGGTACATGTTTGTGTACCAGTTGAAGCATGAATTTTAGGAACAACAGAAGTTGACAGCATAATATGTTTAGTGAGAGAACAAAAAGCTTCTCTCTGAGAGAGAGAAGGGTCCAATAGAAACTTTTTTAATAGGTTAAAATCACGAGGTGAGCCTGGCCCAAGGTGGGGAAAACATGGGAACTTGCAAAGCAGGCATAAGTTGGGACACAACCATGGTCAAGCTATAAGATTAATTGTTCAGGTAAAATTGACTAAATCAAGACAAATGTAGAAGTGAGTCACACAGCAAGGGGGCATGCTTAAACAGTGACCCTTCCTGTACGGGGTTGGGATGGTGACTGCTGGCTTCCTCAGAATATCTATCCTTAGAATGTGGGTGTATTTGCTTGATCATTTGTCTTGAGTCCTGGCTCACAGCTGGAGGTGTCTGTATGCCTCATACTTGCAAGGTATCTGGTCTTCTCCTCTGGCTCCTTTCTTACTGCCTATAATATTTCTATCTAACTCAGTTGCCTATAACACTTGAAATGAGTAGAATGCCCATTCAGTGCCTTGTCACAAATTTCAAAACTTCACAGCTTGTATAATATAATCATCTGTGTTCTGCTTTCACTGGGAGTGTCACTCCTTCATGCAATAAACTGAAAGGAGACATTCAAATAAATAAATAAAATGTGGCAACATTTTATATATGTATAAAATAACTGAGATTCAATCTAATATCTTTAGTCTTACATTTCTGTGTACCATGTAAAGTTTTCAATATTATTTTAATAAGTATTGTAATAAACTGATTAATTTATGAAATTAACAAGCTCAACTGTTCACAGAAAAATTATAAGTAGAACTCAGTAACATTTTCCTAACGACTGAAAACCATGGATAAACATATCCTGGGAATAAGAAAACATAGCAGATTGGTCTATCTCCACAAAACAGTAATAATAACGATGTTCTCTTTAACCTGTAGTAACTTCTATGCTAAGTGTTCACAGAAAAATTATAAGTAGAACTCAATAACATTTTCCTAATGACTGAAAACCATGGATAAACATATCCTGGGAATAAGAAAACATAGCAGATTGGTCTATCTCCACAAAACAGTAATAATAACAATGTTCTCTTTAACCTGTAGTAACTTCTATGCTAAGTAAATTTTTATCCATCCAATATCAACTTCATTTATGTCCACACATTTGCAGAAAACCAAGGTCATTACCTTATAGTCAGGGACTGCAAGAACAAAACAAGTTTAGACACATAAAATATAGTACTATTTATAATGGTCATCCAAGGAGTCAAGTATAAAGAGCAAAAAAAAAAAAAAAAAAAGGAAATCTGTCCACACACTAAGAACCAAAAAATCAAACTGAGGGCCCTAATCCTATGGCAATGTCCTACATGAGTTCAGCTGATGACCTAGAGCCCTTGACAATGCCCCCACAAGTTGAATTGGGGACCTAGAGCCCACAACAATGACTCATGGAAATCTGTTTCATGGATTGGCCTTGGGAAAGCACCAAGATCAAAGGTAGAAGCTAGAAAGTCTGTGTAGCTGGATGAAGGATATGGGCCAGTAGGCTGAGGGTTCTGTACTGGAGCCAGAAAGCAATGCTCAAAGTAAGAACCAGGGCTGTTCCAAAAGTACGGGGTTGTCTGAAAATTCAGGGCTCTCCTGAAAATTTCACAGCCATCCTCAATGACAGTGAGGTCCTGAGCTCCTCCAACTATGAAAACAGCAGAGTTTCATATCAGAAAGCCTGTGTAACAAGCTTCTCCTAGAGACTGAGCAGCACATCATCTTCCCCTCTGGAGTCAGGAAGTGATGCTCAAAGTAAGGACCAGAGCTCCCCCAAAGCAAACTCCAGCCATTCTCAGGCACAAAAAGTTCCCAAGTTCCTCTGAAGACGAGAACAGCCAAGTTCATGTCAGGAAAAAACTTGATAAGCTCCTCCAGGAGAACCCACAGCAACACCAAACAACACCAGCACAGAGTACTAACAACACTAATCTCTTCTTCTCCAGTTCTTTTTATCTTGGCAACAATCCTCAGGTGGGCCATCCAGACTCCACACCACACTGATTCAATTCAGCCACTGTTAGATGTTGACTATTGGTTATCAATACACCACAGTTACCTCTTAGACCTTCCCATAACACACTTCCAGATAGTTGCACTATCACATCATTTTTGAGAAGCTACTACAAATTGTCAATGTGTACATCATACTCATCGGAAAGTGCAAAGTGCTAGAAACAGTCATTTCTACTGAGCAATGTGCTATTTTTTTAAAATAAATTTTACACAAGATAAGCACCAAGTTTTCATGCCAACTCTGCCCAGATTTACTCACTGGGCTTAACAGTAGTTGAGGCAGCCAAAGGCTCTGGTTTGAGGACTCACTTGCTCAGATGCCAAGTACTAACAAACTTGGATTTAAAAAACAACATCACATACTAGATCCTCGAAATACATCCTATAAGGAAACTTCCCCTCAACAAAACTTTGGAGGTCTCAAGACCTTTCCAGAGTATTCCAGATCAGCTCCCTGCTGCCTCCTGCAGTGGCTCCATGTCTAGGCTTTACTGCAGGTCACCTCTGCCCTCCTACTTCTCCGTGCTGACACCAGACGCAGCTCAGAGCCCCTTCCCTCCCCAGGACTGCACCCCCCCGCCCCTTCCTGGCCTAGGCACCCACTGCGGGTGAACATGGGACAGCGCGGGCTGCAGGATTCCACTGGGTTCATGGAGGATGCACTGCAGGCAGCTAGGCACTTGGTGCATAGAGCAGTTGGGCTCAGGAGCCTGAGAGCATGTGGCTCCCTCACTGGCTGGGCTCCACGCATCGGGCCAGTACAAGTGCCCTGTGCTAGAGAGCTGGAGTCTCCCCAAAATCAGGATGCCACTGTTCTGCAAAACCCAGATCACCCAGCAGGCTGTCCAGGAGACCACAAGGAGAGGCACAAACTTCTGCCTGGAGTGTGTGTGGGGCAGTTCCCCAAAGTGAAAGCTATGATTTCTTCCAGATCACCTCTTTCCAGGCTGATAGAGACCTCAGCTGACCCAGAAAGTTTTGAGCTGCTGCTGACCTCGCCCCTGAGTGTGGGGGCATCTGGTGCTGAATTTCTCCCTCACACTTTTTCACCCAAGGAATTAGGGGGTATCTGGCATACCAGCTCAAGTGAAAGTACAAATCTGTGCATCAGGACTCTTAAAACTAGGAACGTATTGTAAGGGGTGTGGAGTTTACATGGAAGCGTCACTATAAATGTTTACAATGGTCCAGTGACTTGGGAAAGTTGGAGACCTATGTTCCAGTTTTTGAGTTTCTGGGGAGCTACTGGGATGCTGGACTGGGTCCAGCAGATTGCAGGGCCTCAGTCAACCACATTCAGCGGCCTGGTTTCAGTCCAGGAGGCAGGAACCTTGCATGAGGACTCTGGGCTCAATTGGGCTGGCCTGAGGACAACCTTGAGACCAGCACTGCCAGCTGCTGACTTCATATATCCACATCCCTAGAACAGGGGATTGTGCCCTGGGGCACTGCCGGCCCCAGTTCTCCATGCCCAGCTTCTGCATCTCAATTAAGAGAGCCAAGAATCTTTAGAGGGGTAGAGTTTGCCCCAGGTGAGTTCAGGTGACCTGGGGAAAGATGGAGACCTACATTCCGGCTTTTGAGTTTCTGGGGAGCTATTGGGACATTGGACTGGGTCCAGAAGATTGCAGGGCCTCAGTCAACCACGTTCAGTGGCCTGGTTTCAGTCCAGGAGGCAGGAACCTTGCACGAGGACTCTGGGCTCAATTGGGCTGGCCTGGGGACAGCTTGAGACCAGTGTGCCAGTGGTTGAGTTAATATCCACACCCCTAGGACAGGGGATTGTGCCCCGGGGGTTTCTCTGGCCCCAGTTCTCCACGCCCTGCTTCTACCTCTCAATTTAGGGAGCCAAGTACCCACAGAGGAGCTGAGACTGCTCCAGTAGATGAGGGTGCAGTAGGAGATTTGCAACACACCCAGAGGAAGCTTTGGAACACCACTCAAACCAAGGAAATAAAGAAAAATGACAAAAAGGAAAGACCAAAAGACAGGCTCAAATCACGAGCCCATCCCAAGAAAGACTGGGAGCCAAGTACATAGAAAAAAATAGAAGCCATACACCTGCAATGACAGAAATGATATCAACTGAAATAAAGACGCAACTAGGGGAAACTATGGAGAAATTCAAATTAGAAATAATTGCCCAGGTAACAGAAGAAATGATAAAAGTAGTGAAAGAAATAGTGAACACATCTAGTGAAGACACAGCTAAAAAATTGGAGGAACAAAGTAAACAGATGGAATCCCTGAATGAACACTATAAGAAACAAACAGGATACATAAAGCAGATTCAAAGAGATATACAGGAAATCAAAAATGCTATTGAAAGCTGTCAAAATTGCCTCAACAAAAGTGAAGATAGAGTTTCAGACCTCGAAGATAAGATAACAGCTAGAGAACAGGAAAGAAAAGGTCTTTTAAAAATAACAAAGAATCAGGAAAAACAATTCAACTGCTACAAGATGACGCAGAGAAAAATAACATAAGATTAATAGGGATAAATGAAAAAGAAAGGGACAGCCCAAATGATATCAAGAGGATGTTTACAGAATAATAGCTGAAAACTTCCCAAATATGAGAATGGAAACTGACATTTGGATTAGTGAAGCATATAGAACTCCAAATAGCCATAACCAAAATAATACTACACCCAGACACATAATAATCACCATCCCAGAAACCCACCATAAGAACAGAATACTAAAAGCTGTTGGAGAGAAAAGACAGATCACCTATAAAGGAAAACCTATCAGAATCACAGCAGACTTCTCAACACAAACAATGAAGTCAAGACAAGCATGGAGTGAAGTATTTCAGATCCTAAAGGAAAACCACTTCCAAGCGAAACTGATCCACCCTACAAACATGTCCTTCAAAATGGATGGAGAAATAAGATACTTCCATGAAAAAGAGCAGGTGAAAAACTTCATGAACACCAAACCAACCCTACAAAGAACACTGAAAGACATTTTAGATACACATATGATAAAACCACCAAACAAGGCAGACAATTAAATAGAATGGGAAGTTAAAGATAAAACAGCAGAAAGATAACATGTGAACAATAAACCAACATATAAGTGTTATAACCATTAATGTAAATGGCCTCAAATCACCAATCAAAAAAACAGACTGGGAGAATGGATCAAGGATGTTGATCAATGGATCAACATCCAACCATATGCTGTCTACAAAAAACCCATCTTACCCAAAAGGAAACCCATAGACTGAAAGTCAAAGAATGGAAAACAATACTTCATGCAATAGGAAATGATAAAAAAAAAAAGCGAGAGTAGCAATCCTGTTTGCAGACAATGTAAACTTCAAACCAAGAATGATCCAAAGAGATAAAGAAGGTCACTACATACTAGTTAGGGGAAAACTTCAAGAGGAAGAGATAACAATCTGAAATATATATGCCCCCAATTCCAGAGCACCCAGCTATACAAAGCAAATATTAATGGAAATGAAAAGTCAAATAAGCAATAACACAATTATAACAGGAGATTTTAACATGCCATTGACACAGAAGGATAGATCAACAAGACAGAAAATCAGCAAAGAAATAACAGAACAGTATCACACCTGTGAACAAATGGACTTGATAGATGTATATAGAGTTTTCCATCGAACAAAATCAGAATATAAATTACTGTCAGCAGTACATGGGACATTCCCTAAAATAGACCATATACTAGCACACAAAACATATTTAAGTAAATGCAAAAGAATTGAAATTATCCCATGCATGTTATCGGATCATAGTGCCATAAAATTAGAAATTAACAATAAAAGCAACTGCAGTAATACACTCTTGATTAATCAGTGGATCACAGAGAAAATTAAAGAAGAAATGAAACAATATCTACAAGCAAATGAAAATACAAACACAATTTACTGGAATTTGTGGGATGCAATGAAAGCAGTCCTCAGAGCAAAATTTATTGCACCAAGTTCCCACATCAGGAAGACAGAATGAACACAGATAAACAACCAGATGCTACAACACAAACATGTAGAAAAAGAAGAGCAAGCTAAGCCCAAAGCCAAAAGAAGGGAGGAAATTATAAAGATCAGAGCAGAAATTAATGCAATAGAGACTAAGAAAACAGTACAAAACATTAATGAATCAAAGAGTTGGTTCTTTGAAAGTATACATAAAATGGATAAGCCCCTGGCCAACCATATTAAAAAAAAAAAAGGAAAGCAAAAACTCACATTCATGCAATAAGGAATGAAAAAGGTGAAATTACTACAGACTCATTGGAAATACAGAAGATTATCAAGACCTATTTTGAAAACCTCTACTCTCATAGGCTTGATAACACTGAAGAAATTGACAGATTCCTAGATACGTATGAACTATCAAAGCTGGATAAGGAAGATGTAAAACTGCTGAATAACCCAATCTCTATTACTGAAATTGAAAATGTAATTAAGTCCTTGCCAACAAAGAAGAACCCAGGCGCAGATGGATTCACCGCAGAATTCTACAAGAAATACAAAGAAGACTTAATTCTGACACTTCTCAATCTCTTCAATGAAATTGAAAGGGAAACAATTCTTCCTAAGTCATTCCTGGAAGCAAATATTACTCTACTACCAAAACCTGAGACAGACCTAACAGAAAAACAAAACTATAGGCCAATCTCCCTAATGAACATAGATGCAAAAATTCTCAATAAAATATTAGCAAACAGGATACAGTAAATCATCAAGAAGATTATTCAACCTGACCAAATGGGATTCATCCCAGGAATGCAGGGATGGTTCAACATACATAATTCAATAAATGTAATCCACCATTTCAATAGAGCTAAAAGTAAGAATCATATGATCATCTCTATAGATGCAGAAAAAGCTTTTAATAAGTTCCAACACTCATTCACGATAAGAACCTTACAGAGAATTGGAATAGATGGTCTTTACCTCAATATGATAACAGCCATCTATGACAAACCTACAGCCAGTATCATACTAAATGGTCCAAAACTCAAAGCCTTTACCTTAAAATCAGATAAAAGACATGGATGTCCCCTATCACCACTCCTATTCAACATAGTCCTGGCAATGCTAGCCAGAGCAATTAGACAAGAGAGAGAAATAAAAGAGTAAAGATAGGAAAAGAGGAAGTTAAATTATCATTATTTGCAGATGACATGATACTTTACATAGAAGACCCCCAAAACTCCATGGAAAAACTTCTTGATAAAATAAATAAGTTCAGCAATCTAGCTGGATGCAAAGCCAATACTCAAAAGTCATTCCTATACACTAACAAAAGAATACTGAGATAGAAGTAAGAGAAGCCACATCCTTCACACTAGCATCCAAAAAAATGAACTAACCTCATGAAAGATGTAAAACAGCTATACAAGGAAAATTATAATATCCTGAAAAAGGAAATCGAAGAAGACCTCAGAGAATGAAAAGACATCCCCTGTTCATGGATAGGAAGAACAAACATTGTGAAAATGGCCATTCAACCAAAATTACTATAGAGATTCAACGCAATCCCAATCAAAATACCACTAACATACCTCGTAGATCTAGAGAAATCACTCATAAAATTCATCTGGAACCAGAAGAGACATAGAATAGCAAAGGCCATTCTAAGCAGCAAAGGCAAGGCAGGAGGCATCACAATCCCTGATTTGAAATTATACTACAAAGCTACAGTAATAAAATCAACATGGTACTGGAGTAAAAACAGACCTGAAGATCAACAGAATATATTGGAAGATACAACCACAACCACAAACCCACTCACTCAGCCACCTAATCTTTGATAAAGCAGCCAAACATGTTCACTGGAAGAATGACAGTCTCTTCAACAAATGGTGCTGGAAAAAGTGGCAGAAGACTAAAACTAGACCCATGCCTATCAACATGTACTAAACTAAATTCTAAATGGATCAAAGATCTCAATCTTAAAACAGGAACACTAAATCTGCTGGAAGACAAAGTAGGTAAAAACCTCGAAGATATAGGGGTAGGTAGAGAATTCATAAACAAGAATCAAACTGCACGGGAAATACTTCCCAGAGTCAATAACTGGGACCATATCTTATTAAAGAGTTTCTGCATGGCAAAAGAGATTTCCAGCAGAGTGACAAGAAAACACACATATTGGGAAAAAATCTTAATGGATTGTCCCTCAGACAAAGGACTTCTGTCTAGAACTTATAAAGAATTTAAAAAAATCAGACCCTCGAAATTCAAAGACCCAGTCCAAAAATGGGCATCTGAAATGAATACACAGTTCTCAGATGAAGAAATATGAATGGCAAATAAATGCATGAAATAATGTTCATCATCATTAGTCATTAGAGAAATGCAAATTAAAACTACACTGAAATTCCATTTCACCCCAGAAGGAATGGCCAGGATAGAAAAAGCTACCAACAACAAGTGCTGGAGAGGTTGTGGGGAAAAAAGGAACACTTCTGCACTGTTGGTGGGAGTGTAGACTGGTGCAACCACTGTGGAGGTCAGTCTGGAGATTCCTCAAAAAGCTTGGTTTGGAAGTCCCATTTGATCCAGCTATCCCACTTCTAGGAATATTCCCAGAAGAATTGAAAACATCATACCACAGAGATATATGTGCACCCATGTTTATAGCAGCACCATGTGTAATAGCCAGATCTTGGAAACAACCTAATTGCCCATCAACTGTGGAATGGATTAAAAAATTGTGGTATTTTTTTTACAATGGAGTACTATTCAGCTATAAAGAATGATCACATTGAGATATTTAT
Source organism: Dolichotis patagonum (assembly GCA_004027295.1). NCBI lineage: Eukaryota > Metazoa > Chordata > Mammalia > Rodentia > Caviidae > Dolichotis > Dolichotis patagonum. Next base: position 769 of record PVJX010040847.1, on the reverse strand, counting down.
AAATAAATGGACACAACTTGAGACCATACTTATAAGAGAAATAAACCAAACTCACATGTGTAAATACTGTATAGTCTCCCTAGTATGAGATTTGGTAAGACTATGTAAGATTTTATGGTAATCATGATTTCCCATTTCATTACTTTGCAGCCTTTCAATGTTTTCATTCATCAGTTGGAATGGTTTTATTCTTTATTATGCATGATAGTTTGAACAGCGGTTTTGAAGGAAACACAACATTATGGCAGCCATTGCTGATTTAAGATCGTCTTCCTTGGAAGTCGTACCATGCTTCCACTCTGCTATTACCAATGGTTCTATCATGTTGTGTCTTATTGGGATTTTAATATATGTGATAGTATAAATAAATCTATTTATTCAAAATGAGATATTATAGTAGCCATTGATCTTAGTTATTCAGTTCAGAATGTCCTGTAATTCTTTCATTCTCTTGAATGGTTTTATACTATTGTGTTATGTTTGATATTATTGCATCTGAAACTATGCGCAACTATAGCAGAGAAAGATATTTTGACAGCTACTGTTAATGTCCAGTTGTCTTACTGTAAAGTGTTGTGTTGCTTATGTTGTTCTCTTCTGATCTGCTTTGTTCTGCCCTCTTTTGTTTTATTCTCTTTAAAATAAAGTAATAAGAACTGTAGGAGTAATAAAACCCAAAATGTATAATTGCTACTGTAAAAAACAGAGCAAAAGAATGTGCTCTAAAGTATATAACTGCATGTATGTTTAAATGTGGAAGATAGATGAC
>PVJX010040846.1:0-14977 GCA_004027295.1 Dolichotis patagonum | reverse complement strand
AAAAAAAAAACTGTGGTTATGAATTTTGACCCATCTGGCAATTACCTGAAAGGCAGGCACAAAAACTATATTTTCTTTTGCAGCCCTTCACCCTCTCAATCTGCAGATTTCCAGCAGGAATAGCGACCGTCCAAAGAATTTAAAGATGTACTGTATCTGCAGAGCTTTGAGAAAGTGAGGACAGACAAGACAAAGAGCAAAGAGACTCAACAGCTGGGAAATTAGGCTTAGGAGAAAGATTCTTGGAGAAATAAGATCTTCCAAATGCTGCTATGCATACCATGCATCAGGGTTTGGATCTAAAATGCCTACCAGAAGGCTCATGTGTAACAGATGGACCTTTTGGAAAAGGGTACATCATGAATCATGAGATCTCTAACTTCATAAATTGATGTTTTAATTTGAAAGCTTTATTGAAAGATGATAGAAACTTAAGAAGTAGGTCTAACTGGAGGAAGTGTGTCATACAGACATTACTTTTGCAGCTATATATTGTCCCCAAACCCTTCCTCTCAGGCTCTCACTCTGTCTTCATTACCTGGCTTCCATAGGGAAAATATACCATTCCTTCTCCACACCCTCATTACTATGACTGCCTCATTACTAATAGCAGTGAAGTCAAACAACTATGGTATTAAACTCTGAAATTAAAAGACAAAATTAACCTTCCCTCCTTTAAGTTGTTTTTCACAGGCATTTTGTCACAGTGATAGAAAAATAGTTGACAGAATTACCAAGGAAGGCATATGCTAAGGACCAGATGTACCACCAGAAAATACCTGAGAACAGAAGCTTGCACATCTGTTGCTTTGTAGGTTCCAGGCAATTGGGGTGAAGCATACGGCAAAGTTGTTTAGGGTTGAAGAAATGCCCCAACTCCGGACCAATCTTCAAAGACAAGGAAAGGGTGGTGTATATTGTAATTTGTTTTGCTTTGCATTGCTTATCTTTTGCCCTAAGTATTTAAGGAAATCTCTGCCAGTGACCAGGTTACAGATTGATATTTTATTATAACAGAAAAGAGACATATAAGTAGGAATATAGTCTCAGGGAAAATAATTTGAAAAGGCCACTATACAAATGTACAAATTTAGCCTTCAATCAAGAATGGCAAAACCAAAAGAAGCAGAATCTAATGCACATAACTGACAACTTATAATTGTTTGGTTTTCAACAAAAAATATGGATCATGCACAGAAATGGGAAATTATAACATTCACAGACCAAAATTGATAAAAATTCATTTTGAGCAAGTTCAGGCATTGGATTTATAGAAAGATTTTATATCAACCATAGTGTAAAATGATTAGAAAATGTCATGTCTAATGGTATTGCTAACTTTTGATTATTTGCCTAAGGTAAAATTTTTAAAACTCTAAGTTTCCTGAGACTGATACTGTTGTAGTTATGCTTGCATTTTTAATAGGGTTCTTTTTCTATTTATTATTGCCCTCTATTCAGCTTTGAAGAAAACCTTCAAATCTTTCCTTGCTCCAGAGAAGAGACAAAAGATAATTAAAGTGTGTGCTCTGCATTGTCAGTGCCATCTGTCCTCTAATTGAATCATGAAAAGGTATGGATCTGTGGAGAAAAATGACAGTTGCTTCTAGAATAGTGCAATATAAAGCACTGACCTCTGGCCTCTGTGTGCACTGGTCCACACAGAGGTACATAAATTGAGAGTGTTTAGAAACTTCTATGTAATTTCACAGAGTAATTCTATGTTTGCTGAGTAAAATAATAAAAGATTAGGTAGTATTTCAAATGCTTTCTATTTCATTTTTCTAGTCATTTATTTTTTATTGTACTTTACAGAAGTATTGATCCACAACAAATTGCAAAAAAGCTTAAAGCACTCCATCACTATATATAGTTTAAATAGCACTGTGCTAGGCAACTTCGGTAGGAATTTTATTTGAGAGGAATATAATGATTTCCAAAAATATAAACAATGCTATTATATTAATGCAATAACAAAAGTACCAAATCCGTAATGACACTGACAGAGAAGCTAGACAGAACCCAAATTACTGCACTCAGGAGTGAAGGGGAGATGCTTCTGTCATTTGGGGGCCACTGTCTTTCTCAAAGAACTATTTATGGGTTTGCTGATTCCCTCTGTAATTTTCTCTTCCCTATTCTGTTTATCTAGGCTTTTAATCTTGGTTGTTTTCTTCTATATGTTGACTTTGTGTTTGGTTTTCTTTTTTTAGTTTTAAAGGTAGAAAGTTAGGTTGCTGTTTAAAATATTTCTTCCTTTACACTTTTAAAGCTATGAATTTCCAGCTGAGTGCAGGTTATCTGATGTTCTGTGAACTATAATATGTCATTTTATCATTATTGATCACTTAAAAATATTTTCTAATTCTCCCCATGATTTCTTTCTTGCCCCAGTGGTTATTTGAATGTTTTGTTCAATTTTCACATTCATTCTGTTCTTCATTCTGTTAATGCCCATTTCATTGCATTGCTATTGGAGAATATACATCAAATAATACCTACATTTTTAAGTTCATCAAAGCTTGTTTTGTGGCACAGTACATGGTCTATCCATGTATGTTCCACGTGCACATTATAGGTATGCAGTTCTGCCGACGAGGTCTGGAGTGGTCTTGCATGTGTGTTAGGTGTATTTAATGAATGTAGTATTCAAATCTTCCATTTTTTTGCTGATCTTTTGTGTTGCTTTTTCTTACTGTAATGAAAATAAAGTATTAAATTTTCTAACTTTCATTGTTGCCCTGTCATTTCTTTATTTCTGTCAGTATTGCTTTTATGTATTTTGGTGCTTTGATTTTGAAAACATATGTTTATGGTTTTGATATTTTGTTAATGAATTGGTCCTCTTGTAAATACATAATATCTTTCTGTGCTTTTATAATGATTTTTGTCTTATAGTTTACTTTGTCTGACATTGGTAAAGTCATTCCCTCTTTTGATTATTATTATTATATCAGTTACCTTTTTCTATACTTTTACTTTCAAATTATTTGAATTTTTCAAACTAAAATGAGATGATAGTACAGAATATATAATTTGATTTTTTCAAAATCCATTCTGTAACTCTCTTCCTTTTAGACATTTTTAACAGATTTACATTTATTGCAATTGCTGATTAAGAAGGATTTATTTCTACATTTTTGTTAAATATTTTATTTCACTGGAATAAGAAACTTCTCAGTATAGGAATTTAATTCTTTTGTCAGTGTTATCATAACTGAGGTATTTTCTTTGTAGTTGCTCTGTGGCTAAAAATTATATTTTATATCAGTACAATTCAGATTCCACCCTACTACGTATCTCTTTGTTCTTTTTTTTTCTCTTTATAATCTTAACCTTTTGGTAAATGGCAGTGAAGATATTTACTGTCCTTATTTTGCTTTGTTCTTTTAATTCTAAATGATAATATTGTAGATCTGCCACAGGAGAGCATTAATCATACTAGAAGGATCAAATAAGCACAAGTCCCCTGCCAAGCACAGCGTGTGTGTTCACTGAGCACTTGTTCAATGAATGACATTCCTTTTTGGTTGGCTTATTACCATAATTTACACTTTTTCCCTTCAGTTCCTGCCAGTCTCTACAAAATATTTCAAAACCCTCAATTCCTTTCAAAAATATTGTTTAGGATTTTTTTCTTGAAAATAAAATAATCATACTTGTTCCTTCTTTATTACACTGGAGCTCTTATTTTGCTTGCCTTTATAATATACTTTGCATTGTAAGGATATATGTACACATCTGTTATGATAAGGATGCATGTACAACTTTTTATCTTTTGTCCTATATTTATTTTTACACAGTTCTTCTGTCACTAGACTATAAGCTACTTTAGAATACAGACTGGGATATTGCTCCTATTTTTATCTTAAGTAGTGTCTTTCCTATTGGTGCAAGTGTTGAATAATGAAAGAAGTGATGGTTCTGTTCATCATGTGCTTTAGGATGGAAAAGACACCGAAGACGAGCCGGAGTCAGTGACTAATGATCATCTGAATGTTAAGTTTTCTGACCTTCAGATGATCTTCTGATGTCTCATCCTGAGGTGAAGCTGCACATGAAAAAGTAAATTTAGGTAAAATAGCCACCTCTCCTCAACTGTGCCCCAGCACCGTACCACCTATGCTCCTAACTCAAATGCACAAAACTCCATGCATGGAGCTTTCTCCAGAGTGTCTACACGACTCCCTCATTCTCTCAGATAAGATGAAGGAAACTGGAGATTCTCTTTCTAAACCTTGATGTCTCTTCCTTCTTTGCCCCTTCCTCCTGGCACTCTTTCTCCTCTTCCTCCTTCTCCTCCTCTTTCCCCTTCTTGTACCCTTTCTCCTACTCCCCCACTCCTTCTGACCATTCTCCTCTTCTCCTCCTTCACTTCCTGAACTGTATGCATTTGGCAAAAGAAGCAATTTAATTTCACGCAGGCAGTGTTTCCAAATGTTGGCCACCATGGCATTAGACCTCAGTCATTACTTTCACAGCAAACAATAACCTCTCAATTTAAACACGGAAACCTCCCCAACCCTCATACTAGATGGAGTGATAGTTCCTTCTGCCCAGCATATCAGCGTACCTCTGCTTTTCTTGTGCTATACACAGAGGGAGAAAACCAAAACACAGGGTTAGAATTACTGAATGATAAGACACTATATTATGGAGTGTTAGATTTTCATGGTAAAGGCTTACTAATTCGGAAAAAGTAAGTGAAAAGAGTTTTAACTCTGCCTTTATTTAGATATGAATTCTGAGTAAGGGCACATTTCCAATATGACAAAAATCCAAATACATCCAAGCACCTAGTAAGTACCCTTTTGTAACTTCCCTGTCACTTGAATAGAAGCAACTTCAGAATTTCTATAAAGGGGCAATTTAGGAAGAACAATTGGCTTGGGAAAAGAGACAAAATGGTTTTCAACATAAATTTGCTATTTTTATGTAAGATGTTCTAGCAAAGTTTCTGAAAATGCTTTTTTAATACTTCATGGGGTATTCTTTATATATAAATAAATAATATGTACATTATAAATATATGTAATGAAATATATACTGTTTTTCACACATAGCTTATATACATATATAAATATTATATATATATACATATTTTGTTAAATCTCTGAAAAAACTGGCAATATTGATGGAGATTATTGTGACTATAAAAGTTTATAAAAGTCATTCTTAGCATTTTTTTTCTGAGTAACAAGATACAAATTGAACACTGCGCCACTGTTGGTGGGAGTGCAGACTGGTTCAACCACTATGGAAATCAATATGGAAAATTCTCAGAAGACTAGGATTGGAAGCTCCATTCAACCCAGCTATTCCCCTCCTGGGTATTTTCCCAGAAGAACTGAAAAGTTCATATCATAGTGATATATGTACACCTATATTTATAGCAGCACAATTTGTAATATCTAAATCTTGGAAACAACCAAGATGTCCATCAACTGTAGAGTGGATGAAAAAGATGTGGTATTTTTACACAATGGAATATTACTCAGCTATAAAAAAGGATGATCTTGAGACCTTCATAGGGAAATGGAGACAACTGGAGATTATCCTCATTAGTGAAATAAATAAGAATCATATTTATAAGTATCACATTGTGTCTCTAGTGTAAAAGTAATAAGAACTGTAGGAGTAATAAAACCCAAAATGTGTAATTGGTACTGTAAAAAAGAAAGGAAAAGAAAGTGCTCTAAAGGATATAATTGCCTGTATGTTTAAGTGTGTAAGATAGAGGACCATATTACTGTTTTTGTTAGATTGTTGAGCAGAACTGTTAACAGTCTCACTGTTTGAATGTCTACTTTGAATGCTTTAATTTTGTAACTTGAACAACTATTTCCAATGATGAGAGTATGTAATGTATCAAGTGGTGATTTCTTAGTATTTTTGTTTTTTGTAGTTGTTGTTGTTTTAGGGTTTTTTTGTTTGTGTGTTTGTTTGTTTTTGGTTCTTTTATTTTTTTCCCTTAGGAATTCTGCATTGTTGCTACCATTTTTCTGTTTTGTCTGGTTGTTTTTTTTTTCTCTTTAAATAAAATTTTTTAAAAAGATACAAATTGATTCATAGGCCTCTGTTAAGCACTTGTTAAGTGCCACAATTGAAAGTTTCCAGTCCTATACAAATTATTTTCCAGTATTAACTTCTCAGAAAACCTCTAATTAATTTAATGTCATTATTGTAGCCGCTTCATCCTAATTGAGTCTCATACTTTGTAATGCTCTAATTCCTTTATCCCTCTTCTACTTATATCTTTAATGTAATTCAATATATTTTGCATATAAATACAGAGCAATATATCAATTGGTATTTAACAATATTGTATAAACATTAAATATAAGATATATATAAATATAAATTTTATGTATATATAAATCAGATATATTTATATATTCTGTATTTCCACATAGACTGTTATAAACTCTCCAAGAGCTACAAAAATAAATCTCAACGGAAAACAAGTAAGAGCTTCAAGTCCAAGTGCAATTGGTTGTGACTTATACAACCAACCTGCTTTTCTGAGTCGCCTTCATCGGATCACGTTGTTAAAAATCTGCTATTCAGCATGAAATGTTTCAGACCTTTATGCAGCATAGGATGTTCTTCACTTCTGAGAAGATTTCAGGGAAGCTAAGTTCAGGGCAGAGCGCTGCCGTTTACGTGCCGCCTGCAGCAGTGACAGCTGTGGTTCCAGCAGGACCTCAGGCGAGCTCCCTGGCTGAGCTCTGCGGAAAGCAGACCTCTGAACGCCAGGCGGGCAGCAACAGTGTGCTCTGAGGAGCTTTGGCTAATAAAAGTTCTGGCTTGACCTGAAATTCCATCCTTTGCAATCCTAGTTCTTACATTTTTCCCTTCTGATTTGGTTTTCCGCAAAATAGAGTAGACATTTATAAAAGAAACAGTTTCTGAATGACTATTACTGCTATAAAATCCACCTTAGTTACTTACGGTCGCGGATTGACATTGGATTTCTTCATTGCGCTGACAGACGGAGGTTGCTCTATTACTAATTTCAAATCAGTTCTAGCGCTGAATATGACTTCAGCCCAGGGCGGTCAAAATTAATGATGCCTTCTTTATCCACTGTCATTCACATTCTTTTGTAGAAATTCTTTCTAGACACCGTCCTTGTTGCCTAGTGAAATGCTACATTTTCCAATTTGTAGCAAGAATAATAAAGAAAAAAGAAGGAAGATAAGCAGAGAAAAAATCTTATTCGAATGTATTTTAAGGATTATTGAAATTTAAGGATTATTGAATCAGGAAAGAAGGCTTTCCTGATTGTCACACCATATCTGACACAGCACACAATCACGACAGTCGCCACAAACATGATGTTTACACCCCTCCCTCAGCATCTAACACAGCATCAGGAAGGAGCCAGCGCCTAGTAGATGGCAGTTTAAGACATGAACAAGACTGATGGGTTTTCTTATCTTCCTGGCACTTAAGTCTGATACACTTGACACACTAACCTCACTACTTTGCACACTAAATCTCACTACTTTGCACACGAATCTCACTACTTTGCACACTAATCTCACTACTTTGGCCACTAAATATGTGTGCCACTCTCATCTAACATGTTTATAGCTATCTCATTTAATCATCCATTTCTTTATGTAGGAATAAAATTGAGCCATGCCAGATGACAATGTGACACTCTGAGAATCAATTTCTTCTTTTAATAACTGAGCAATCCTGAGGGAAATTTAAGGGGCTAAAGGGTATACAAATATTCAATGTGGAATCAAACGTGAGAAGTGAAGACTTTGGCATTGAAATAGATGCACTTCCTGCATCTGAAAGATTAACCTGTAAAATGGCAGAAGCAAAGGTAGTGATTTATTTTAGGTGCCTTGCAATAAAAAATGGCCATCTGTCATAGACTGTCACTAGAAATCACCAGGATCGTGCTCCACGTTCCATAGATGACTAAAAACCAGCATGGTTAGTCACAATGCGAGCGAGCTCCTCAACATGCTTCCCAGGGGCAACACTCCAGAAGGGGTGGTTATTCATCCGCATTTAAAATAAAGGCAATAAATTGTTTGATTTTCTATTTATAAGTATGGAATCAGCATTAATTTGTGAGAACCATTAATGTACTCTTGAATGGCTTATTATACAATATCTAGCTGATTTCTAAAATTCTTTGTTAAATATATTTGCATAATTTAAAAATTAATCACTTGAACAACACTCAAGCCTCTTGCCAACATTTGTTCCCTATTCCTACTTTCCAAAATAATTTATAATTTTCTAAATACTTAGTCATTTTAAATGGTTATTCTATATGATTAGATTTCATACTTCTGACAGTTTTTATAAGTCCAAGCCATGTAAAATTTATTGGTTGTTTAAACATAAAACACTTTATTAAATATGGGGGAACAGTTATTTTTGGAGAAATACAAATGCGAATATGTTACTCACTCTTTCGTCATTATGGCTAAATGCCCGATATACAAAAAAGTAACAGTTTGTTTTGGTCCATAGTTTCAGAGGTTTCAGTCCATTTTTTTGGTGGTTTCAAGGGAAACATGTCCTTCGGAAAGATATGGCAGAGGGAGCCAGTGCTTTAGCTCAGGGGCACAAGCACCTGCTTGGCAATCCGAGGTCCTGAGTTCAATCTCTGGCTCAAAAAAACAAGAAAAAAATATGGTGGAGGGAAGCTGCTCACTTTGTGGCAGCCAGGAAGTAGAGACAAGAGAAAGCCCAAGAAAATATATGCCCTTTGGCACATGCTGCCACAGACCTAGTTCCTTTAATTAGGTCCTAGCTCCTAATAAGCTCACAGCTAATGAACTCATTAGTGTATTAATCCACTTGATGAAGTCATGGCCCTAGGTCCAAGTCACCTATTTAGGGCAAATCTCTCAACAATGCTATGATAAGAACAAAATCCTCAATGCATGAGTCCTTGGGGGGGACCCAACATATTTAAACCATGACAATGACTAACCTTAGCTTGTTCACAACATATTTTATAATAAGTTGTCTTAGTTACGTTTTACTTGTCACAGAGACAAAATCCCTGAAACCCAGATTTGGGAAAGAAAAGGTTTATTTCTTACAGGTTTCAGTCCATACTCAGTTGGCTCCAAGGCAGGGTGGCATGGCTGGGCTACAGTTAACAGTGGCTGCAAACAGCAAGGTGGAAAACAGAAAGAGAGACAGGCCGTCTTCCAGCCAATACATTGTATGCTGACTCCAACCCCAGGTGGGTGTAGCACTGACACCATCAGTCCAAGCACTAGACAATGAACTAATCATAAACACACAATGCAAATGCATGAGGCCTGGGGGCCACCGACATACACCATGACATTCCACCCTTGGCCCCCAAAGACTTATGCACATCCTTTGTACAAAAGACATTTAGTCCATCTCCAAGAGTTGCCAAAGTCCTAACATTTTTAGCATTGGTGAGAAGTCCAAGTCCCAAGTCTCCTCCAATATCTATGGCAAGCTCCTAACTGTAACCCCTGTACAAATGAAACAAGGTTAAACATTTCTGAAATGCAAAGGCACAAGATAAACATTACCATTCCAAAAGTTACAAATGGGGGAATATAAAGCATTGGAAACAAAGCAAGTCCAACATCCAGCAGGGTAAACATTAAGTCCTAGAGTTCCATGCTCAGCATTTGAAGTAATCTAGTTATAAGCTCCAAAAGGCTTGGGTGATTCCATCCCCAGGGCACTTCCAGGGATTTTAGTTCCTGCAGCTTCTCTCTTAAACCCTTTCTGCTCACTTTTAGCAGCTTTCCTTGGATGATCCACGTTCCTGGTTTTTCCAAACTTCTGGGGTCTCCATTGCACCTTTGGCTTCACCCTTACATCTTTACAAATTGCCCTCTCAGAGGCACATTGCTTGGCCTCCCAGGCCCTTTGTAATCGAGGCAGAAACTGTGCAGAATTTGTGCATTTTGCTTGCACCTAAAATAAGTACCATGTGGATGCCACCGAGGTTTGCTGTCAGCTGGAGCAGTAGCCAGGTTGTTTTTTCCACTCTTGGCTGTAGGGGTCCACACCTGGATTGCTGGTCTCTGTTTGCCTTATTGTGAGGAAAAGCTTCTCTGTGTTGCAGCCATTCTGGAACCTAATGTGGCTGCCACCATTCTGGAACCTCATGTGGCCTCTATTGCCATTTTGGAGCATGGTGCTCTGAGGCTCTCTCCTCTGAGCAAATTCTTTCACTTTTGCAGTTTTGTGGCTGCAAAGGATGAAGACCCACTGCTTCCTGACATGCCCCCAGCCATCTTTCTTATTTCTCTGTTCTTTCTCAGCAATCAAGGTCTCAGCTCTATCTTTACAATCCACAGCTTTACTGGAGTTTTCCTTCTGGTAAAACTCAGTGTTTTAAGTTATCTTGCTGCACACTTTGCTCTTGATTTGCAACATGGATCTGGCTAAAATCCCCCAACAATAGCCATGCCACAGCCTCAACATTTGACTGCCTTGAAATTTCCTTTGCCAGATTAGTCAGACCATTGCCCTTAATCTCAGTCTCTAGCAATGTCTCTGTGCATGAGCAGAATGCAGACAAACTTTCTGCCAACCCATAACACACATCATGGGGAGTCCACCAACCAATGTGGCACTTCTTCCCTGGAGAAACCTCCCAAGCCTGCTCTTTACCATTAGGCTTTCTATCAGCCTTCTGGTCTCCTGAGCTCTGACCAGAATCTCCTCTACAGAACAGCCTCAGCTGCTCCAGCTCTATGTATCCAGGCGACAAGTCTGAACCTTTCCAAACTATGCTCACAAGCCATTTCCAAAGCCTCTCAAAAAACATGGTCAGGTATAGTCACAGCAATAACCCCACCCCTCGGTACCAAATTCTGTAATAGTTACTTTTACTCATCACTGAGACAAAATGCCTGATGCCCAAAGTTTGGAAAGGAAAGGTTTATTCCTTACAGTTTTTGGAGGTTTCAGTTCATACTCAGTTGGCTCCAAGGCAGGGTGGCATGGCAGGGCTGCAGTTCATGCAGCTGCAAACAGCAAGCAGAAACTGGCAAGATAGAGAGACATAATTACATTGCATTCTGGCTCCACCCCTAGGTGGGTGTAGCACTGACACCATCAATCCAAGCACTAGACAATGAACCAATCACAAATGCACAATGCTAATGCATGGGGCCTGGGGGCCACTGACATAAACCATGATATATGTGGTGTTTTTATCCATTTTATTATTGATACACATTTGATTTTGTTCTTTTTTCCCAAGTATTACAGAGAAAGAGAAAAAGAGAGAGAGAAACAGAGAGAGACTCTAGATTATATATGTAGAAATGAAATTTTTATATGTATTTTATATGTAATTTTTTTATATCTTCACTTTTACTGAGTGTTGACAAATTTTTTTCCAAAATAACTGAAAATAATAGTATAAATGTACCTTCCTATTGTCTCTGAGAATGTTGCTCAGACCATGAAAAGATATAAAAGTTTGTACTTCTTGACTTTAATGTCTATTTCACTATTTTAAAACATTTGAAAATTTTCATGAATTGTTCCTAAAATGAATCTGAACAGTAGCTCAAAGATGATCCTAAACTGAATAAAATTAGTGCTCCAATTGCTAGCAAGCATAATCCCATAAGAGGCTCAGGCCTGCTTGACATCCAGTTGTAGGGCAAGTCATGAGTTGCGTTATTAATTGCCATACAGCTTGCATGGAGTATAAGAGGAGTTCTCTGAGATGTTGGCTTTAAGATTCTAATACATATACAAACCACTATGCATCCAATTAAAATACAGACTCTCTTTTATTGGGTCTGAGGTAAAGTCCAAAATTCTGCAATTCTAACTCATAAGTGATGCATGTTGTTGGTCATAGCCCACAATCAGAGTAGCTCAGCTCTTTGAAACCAGTGGAGGATACGTTCTTGGGCTTTGCCACTGTTTCAGATATCTCCCTTAGGTCACTTAAATTGAAAACCATTTGTTGTAGTCAGGGGTTGTGCAGAGAACAATTAGAATGAGGACATAGGGTTTATAATATTCTGTTTATGATGGTCACCCAGAATTAACACAAGTTAATGCAGGAAATCTATCCACAACACTAAAGACATAGAATATTTAGCCAAGGGCCTGAATCCCATAGCAATGTCCCACATGAGTCCAGATGAAGACCCAGAGCTCATGACAATGCCTCTCACGAGTCCAACTGGAGGTCTAGAGCCCACAAGAAGGACTCCCACACCAGTCTCTTTTATGGATCCATGCTGGGAAGGCCCAAAGGTCCATGGTGGAAACTAGGAAGTCTATGACAGTGGGGTGAAAGAGCTGTGCTGATAGGCTGAGGGTTCTACACTGGAGCTGAGAAGTCACACTCACAACAAACACCAGGGCTGTCCTCAAAAGCACCACAGACATCCTCAGCAACATGGAGGCCATGAGCTCCTCCAACAACAAGCATACTTGAGCACATGCCAGGAAGCCAGTGTGACGAGTTCATCCTGGAGGCCAAGTGGCACACATCTTCCCCTCCGGAGTCAGGAAGCCATGCTCAATGTGAGGACCAAGGCTTCTCCAGGAGAACCAAGGGCTCAAACAGCAACACATAGGAGAACTCACAATACCTCAACACACTAATGCCTCAACGCCCTTCCTTCTCCTTCTCCATATCTCCATTTATGCTGGCAACTTTCCTCAGGTGAAACATCTACACTTAGCAGCATGGAGATGTAATCCAGCTGGCGTTAGGTTGACCACCAGTTTTTAATCCATAACACCATTTCTCTGCCTGGTTTTAAGGACAAAATTGTCAATGGAAAAAACAAAACAAATATGTCAGCCTAGGCATTTGGTGTGACTGCCATCTAGCTTTCCTGCATGCCTGTGTTTCAAGTATTTGGAGCAGGTCCTCTGGATACGTAGGTAACTATATTAGTGTTGTAGAATGATCACTGTACTATCTGGACATGATAAAGTGAAGAATTAAAGAAAACCTGATTGCCTAGGTTAAATTATCAAATCATATGCACATATGACCTTGTGTTAATGTCATAATTCCATAATATGGTCTATTTTTATTTGTTGTTTACACTCTGTATCATTTTAAAACAAACATTTAAACAATTTTCTTTTGCCTTACATGTTATGAAGTTAAATTTATTGTTGTAGCTCTAAGCCAAGTTTTATGTGGAATACATATTAGAACGAAAACTAAAAATGATATGAAAGAGACAGCATGCTTCTGAAATTCATAGTTAACCTATGTTTCCACAAATATTTGTGATCCATTTCCTGTGAACCAATATTTATCATAGAAACTAGAAAGATTCATATAGAAACACAAGGAGGAGCAAAAAAGTTTCTTTTCTCATTAACAAAAAACAGCTTACCAGCAAAAGTGGCATTTTTGATAAGTATTGTGTCAGGATAATTTCAAATCTATGGGAGCACATATTTGCAAAAACTAACCCAGTTTGTTTCTAGAATTTGTATATTTAAAAACTCTTCATATCTTCATGAACTACATTCACAGGATATTTTAATGTATTAAGTGCACTTAAAAGTTCCTCTTTGATAATTGTAATGTCTTGTATATTTCCAAATGTATTTAATTTCATTGTCATACCTCTTGACAACAGGTTAATTTGCTTGCTTTTCCACATGTATAACACTTTTTATTGAATGGCTGGATAACAGAGCCCAAGATAAATAATGTCCATACCTGAAATTAAGTTTACCTCTTCTTATAAAGAGCTCAAGGAATTTTTATTCATTGTGATTTTTATTGATTGTCTCCCTTCCTAGTTGATAGAGAAGGACCAATGTTCTCTTATAACTACACTTTCCAAACAGAAGATTTTCAAAGTAACTGAGATTGAAAGCAATAGTACAGTATGCTAAAAAAATATTTTGATTTAACACTATGTAACAATGGGATAGCAGCAACAAAATCCTATCAAGAATGAAGCAGGGTATGAGAATATACAGAAGCAAATGAGAGCATGTGATTACAGAAAGTTCAATAGACTCTGGGAATTATATTAAGAATGTTCAATTTTACATAAAAGTACACAAGTACGTCTTAAAGACTTTTAGTTAGAGATGTTACACAGTGAGATAATAGTAAGAGATTCTTTATCTTGTTCTCTGAAGAAGCTGAGTGTGAGAAAATCAGTTTTTAAGATTTATAACAGTCCAGATATGCAATGTAAATTATTCTTCTAAAACAGTGATGAAGAAAAAATTCTGTAGACTCAATAAAAACTTGAGAAATGAGACCAGTGAATCTAGTAAATAAGCAACACACACTTTAAATGTTAAGAGCCCAATAAATAACAGGTTTATGGATAGGTGTTAAGCAGCTGATCATCTAGTAAAAAGTATCTTAGTAAACATGTGAGAATAAAACTTTAAACTCAAAATAGTCTCTTACATACCCACAATGTTTCTTAAATATGAAGAAATTAAAATATGAACAAGTTCTCTCTGGATACTTGAGGAGCATTCATGTAGGCTGACATAAACACTGTACCGTAGGTTTCCAACTCTTAGATTATAGATTTCTTCCTCTCTCTCCCATCCTCTCTCTCCCCCATACACTTTCTCTCTCATCTCACTGTCCTGCCTTCTTCCACCTCCACAATTTATAAACTTAGTACCTATGAACAAATGTGTTCACATTAATTTTATTCAAATATTTGACAAATTATATATATAACATGTTTGTTTTGCCTTTCTTTTTTTAGAGGTGCATATTTCATGAAACCAAAAGTCAAGTATCATTTTTCTAATCCCTGTGTCTTTGACAACCCAAATAACTCATAATGAGCACTTGACAAACATTGACTAAGCTATTGAAACCATAAACAGATGCAGTAAATATTTTAAATTCTTACAATAAGATCCAGTGTCTTTGTTGATATCTTCATCCTAGAGTTCTTTGCTGGTAGATATATCTCTTTCTTCACTGCTTTGCTGCTTGCTATAGGAAATTGGTCTCCAA
>PVJX010040845.1:0-14972 GCA_004027295.1 Dolichotis patagonum | reverse complement strand
TGGTGTCAAGAGACTTAACATCATGTTACTATGGGATGTGACCTAGTTTGTAAATCAGGAGACATTTCTCTGAGAGAATGATGATAGAGATTATATTTGAAAGTTGGATTTTAGCAAAAAAAGTAGGAGAGGAAAAATATTCTGGGCAAAAATAGCAGTGTATGTTAAAGAGTTTGTGCCTGAAACACATTCAGTGCTTATATTTCTCTTGTCTAAGAATTTGATTTGAGACTTTTGATATATTTTCCATATCTTTATAGGCTCAGTGCACCTGAACATAAGTCAGATAGTTAGACTTGCCTGTTTGATGTTCTTTTAGATGCTTGCTATATCTTTATAATTTCATGCTCTGGTTCTATTCATTGATTTTTACATTATGGATTTTATTTTCTTACTTCTTTGCATATTTGGATTTTTTTTTTTTGGTATTGTATCCTAGAAAATGTGAATTGTACCTTGTTGGGAACTGGATACATTTGTATTCTTATACATATTCTTGGATTTTTGTTCTAGGATGTAGAAAAATTCCTTAGAAACAGTTGGAGTCTGTTTTTTGCTTTTAAGCCTTATTAAGCGGGATCAGAACCGCTTTTGGTCTAAGGTGTTAATCCTTGGAATATTACACCCAATGCCTCTTGAACAAAGTTTCTCATTCTGACAAATGGACACCTGTGGCTGGTGGACACCTGATGTCCTTCCCGTGGTGGTGACCTCAGGGCTTATTTTTTTTTTTGTTGCTCTTTTGGGTGTTTCTTTTTCTGACCTTCTGTGCTTTCTTCCCATTAAAGTGCCAACTGATATTTAGCTGAAGACCCAAGGGTATACTGCTTGCCAATCTCTCGAGCTCTGTGTGCCTTTCTCTCTGCAGTTCTCTGTCCTATCAAATACAGCTGCTTCTGCCTTGAACTTGCAGTCTCTTCTCAACTTCTGAACTAACTTTAGAAAAATGAATATACTTCTGGATTGTTGCTCTGTTACCATTTCTATGTTGCTATAAAAAAAATTCTGAGATTAGATAATTTACAAAGAACCAAAATTTACTTTCTCATAGTTCTGGAAAAGTTTGGAATGAAGGTGCTGGTAGTTGTGGTTGCTTGGTGAGTACTGCTGTCTGCTTGCATGAGGATGTCTGTGGCTGTCTCCTCTGGAGGGGAACGTGGCCCTTACATAGCAGAGGAAGAGGAAAGATGGCAGCCACAGATGGCTGGTGAAAAGGAAAGCCGGGTTAATGCTGTGTGAAGCGTCTTTTAGGGGCCTTAATTACATCCATAAGGGGGTAACCTTGTAGCCTAATCATTTTTGAAATGCCCCTCCTCTTGACATCATTATAATACAATTTCTTTTTCTGTTTGTTTATTTTTTTTGAGACAGGGTGTTGCTATGTAGTTCAGGCTGGCTTCGAACTGGCAGTGATAGTCTTGCCTCAGTCTTCCAAGTGCAGGGTTTTTTTTTTTTTTGGTGGTGTTGGGGATTGAACCCAGGGCCTTGTGAATGCAAGGCAAGAACTCTACCACTCAGCCACATCCCCAGCCCTCTCTTTTTGTCTGTTCATGTATACAATGTTTGCATGTTAGCTTGAGGCAGCCATCTATTTGGAAGTGGGATAAATCATGGAAGGGACACAGAGGTATCCATGTGCTGAGGGTACAATGTAGTGATAAGTGAACTGGAGGGCCTGGAGAGGCGAGTACATAAGGGTGAGGATGCAGTGTATATGGACTGACTGTGCTGGAGATAGCGGAGAAAATGTAAAGGATGATGAACAGTAGCACTTCATTACACGTGCTGGAGGGCCCCAGAAAAGCCACATTATAGTGCAGATCAGTCAGGATCCAAATAGCTTGCATGGTTTCAAACAGCCTTATCTTGCATGGCCCCAGAAGCATGAGGCCACCTGTCATTTCCTCTTCCCCCACCAACTGGTGTTGTCCCGGATCTAGGTTAAGAGGGACTAAAACTAATTTAGCATTTAACTGGTTAAGCTAGGCAATCTGAATTACCTAGAGACTGTTCCAATAGGCAAGCACCAACACTGTCCAATCAGGTGGCTTTTCTGATTCTTTATCCTTTGAAATGTTTAGGAACCAAGTCTCTATCTCTGTCTGTCTCTGTCTTTATCTCTTTTCTGAATGTTGTGTGAGTAAATATACAGTTTTGATGAAAATTTAAATATTTCTTTTGAACAATAAGAAACTACTTAAGATTTTAAAGCATAGGTGGTTGGTGAGCAGGACAGGATCATATTAATATTTTGGATTTAAAAAGCTCACTTTGGATCACATGAATGAATGAAAACTTAGAGACCTTTCAGGGGCTGCTACAATACTTATTGCAAAAACTGATTGTAAAAATCAAATATCTATAAAATAAAGATTTTAATGTAATCTTACTATCTGGTGTGCTTAGTGTCTCAGCATCCTAGGGTGCCTAGATGACTGTGTTACTAATAAGATATTGGTTAGAAGAGAAACAAACCTCATTTTTCATAAGTATTAAGCCATTTTGACATCAAGCGACTGTTTTTGAAAATTCTTCTCAGTGAAAAAGCCACTTACCTGAAAAAATATAATAAATGTTCTTGTCCCATGCATCAAAGTACATTTGCCTACAGTCGTGTATTTCTTAAGGAGGTGGAGCTCCAGCCAAATAATCCTATAAGGAGAAACGTGCCTCCATTTTTTTCAGGCCAAAGACTCTATCCTTATCTCAAGCATCTTTGGGTGTTTAATCGTATTACTAGCAACTCTTTAAATTTATGAAATTCTTTCATTGAAGCTTATCTATAAAATTGCAATGATAAGGATGTCTGGTCTTTGAATTAATTACTAGCTACAGGATTTGAATAATCTCTCCTAGTACCTTTAGATGCTGGATTTGAATAATCTCTCTTGGTGCCTCTTTTAGCTGGCTGCATCTTTGAAAAACTCACTTTTGCAAAAGGCTGATAAAGTTTTTCTTATAATTTTGATTTTTATTATTAGTAATTTGTTACGTGCCTAGTGCAAGAAGAAAATGAAAGTTGCACATTCCAGAGTGTTATTCCATCTTTAGAAACACATACTTGATTTCTGCTTAAATCTTTTGCTCTATGTTTTAAAAAATGGGCTTAAATTCAGTGGAATTTTTCTTTTCTTAATTTTTTACACAGGTACTATATGAGTATTGATTGTTATGAAAGATCACATAAGTAAAATGTTTTTATAAAAAGTCATTTGTACTAAAAGCCCAGGAGAAATTACTGTCTTCATCTTGTGACATAGCCTTCCAGATTTCCTGTTATTGCAATTTTTAAATTAAGAAGACATCATGCTTTATATACCTCTTTACATTTGCTTCTTTTATTAAACAATACATCATTGTCATGTTTTCTTGCCAGAAATGTTACAAAAGTTCACTTTGAAAGGATGTCTAATATTCTGTTACAAGAATGTGTCATATTTTATCAAGCCTCTATTTTTGGATGCTCATACATTTTATTTTTTCAAGTATTGCAAGTACAATCTTGCAAACACATTTTAAAAAATACTGCTAAATATTTGCATATATTTTGAATTAGCTCCTTCACATAACTTGGGGAATTTGTAATACATTCAGAAATCTTCATGGAATTAGTCACTTTTTGCTATTTTTCAGAACATGGGAAAGTAAAATACATGTTACCTTCCCACTCCAACACTGAAAAATATGACATATTAATGCTACAGTGCGGGGTGAGACAATTTCAAGCCCTTGAATTCCCAGTAGTACTAATTAGGTTTGCATGTTTTGTTTCACCACACAGTTCAGTTCAGAAGGTGTGAACCACTAATGACAAAATGATTCATTAAAACATAATAAGTTGAACGAGTGAAAAAAGAATAACAAAGCCTAATTGGTATAACTAGAATGGGAAATAGGCTATAATGATAGCACATCTCCTAGGTAAAGAATAACAGCTTTCATTTCTGTAGATTGTCAGTGAATTACGATCATGCTCTTTGAGCAGATTTGACTTGGATGTGTAGGAATACAGTATCCAGCAGTCAGATTGCTCCTAGAGATCAACCAGTAAAATACAAGGCAGATGTGCTAATGACTGAATTGTGAAAATAGATTGAAACTGTCCAGCTTATCGTTGTGTCCTTGACTCTTCCAGAATCAGCTGAAGTAAACAGTTTGGAAAGCAAATCTACTAAGCAATAAGCCTGAGGCAATATATTCAGAGCCCATCAGTAAAGCTAGTCTGGTAGTAACTAAGTGCCGAGTAGAAAACTAAAACTTACATGTGAAGCACTGTGATTGTGTTATAGAGGAAAGGAATTTCATAATCTAAAGGTAAACAGCCAAGGGCAGTTATATTTTCAGAGAGCTTCTCATTTAAAGATATGGCAATAAAATTGGAAACAAAAGAATTGTCAACATTTTTTTTTATTTAGAACAAAAAGCAAAACATAAAGAAGGGTAGAAATAATACAGAATTTAAAAAAAAAGTAAGAAATGATTAGTCAAAAAACAGTAGGAAATGAGTTGATAAATCACATATTGTTGTCTTAGAAGTAGTTGTTCACGTTTCAAAATGAAAGCACAAAAATGGGCAGACAATCAAACAGTGACACTGCAAACTATCCTCTCTAGTATAAAAATAATAATAAAAAACTGAAAGAGTAATAAGATCCAAAATGTATAATAGATATTGTAATAATGAAAGGGAAAGAAAGTGCTCAAAAGGATATAACTGTATGTATGTGTAAGTGTGCAAGATAGATAACCATACTACTAAGTTTTTGTTAGTTCATTAAACAGAAATGTCAACATTTTAAAACCGTGGTTCATTAATAAGATATTTTATGAAAATAATACATAAGTATATATTTCTGAAATACTAACATATAATGTGGAGATGATTGGTAATATAACATAAAACTTACTAACCAGTACAGAAAATATGATTAATATTGATGTCCAGATTATACAGCTTAAGAAAGAAAACCTTACCAATGCTATTGAGGATGTTTCTGTTGCCTGACCAATTGTGTTATGACCTTTGTGAATATTGATAAATAGTATGTAACAATTTCGGCTGTCTTAAACTTTATGCAAATAAAACTGAACTGTGTGATTTTTCCTATAACGATATTATATTTTTAAGAATTAGCTATTTTAATTGCTGTAGGACTAGATCATTTATTTTCTTTAATAAGCTCACATATATCAAAATTAAATAGATTAATCTATTCTCTTTTTTGATGAACCTTTAATGTGTTTCCAATTTTTTGATACTGCATCCATTGCTGATATAAACATTTCTGTCTGTGATCCTCGTACACATGGTATACAAATGTTTCTAGAAGATATTTTGAAGGTAGTTTTACTGAAGCATAAGGTATACACATTTCCAAAGTAACTAGATTTTGACAATTGGAATCCAAAGTGATTTTTCCAAGTCACTCCAATCAGCTGTGGACAAGAGCTGTAGCATTCCACATTCTTAGTAACGTCTGGTATTGTCAGATTTTTGTAACCTTTGCCATTTAGGTGAATATGAAATAATATAGTCTTTGTAATTTTTGCTTCTGATTGCTAGGTTGAAAATATCTGTATGTTTTTATTGGCCAAGTGGATTTCAGGTTCCTATTTTGTGAATCACATATTAAAATCTTTTGCATATTTTATTTTATCTTTCTTATTGACATCTTTAAATTTTAGATACTAATCTTTTACTAGTTTCAAATATCTCTTGCGTGCCTCCAGTTTTTCTTTTGATTTTGTAATGACATAATTATAAAGATGAATTTTTAAATATCTTTTATTAGCTGTTCTTTGTTTAAAAAATCTCTCATTATTTTATAATCTATATTTTCCTCAAAAAGTCTTTAAGATTTGATTTTTGCATGAATGTAGTATTTATTTATTTATTTATTACTTGTGTTGTTATATTTGCTACTTGTGCCCTACAGATTTTTTTGCTATAAATTTATAAAGGGTGGTCAACATATATGATATGTTTAAATTTCAGAAATTTACTACTGTAAAAGATAGATTGCTGTTTGTCTTAATTACTTTTCTTGTTGCTGAGACAAAATACCTGACACGTAAAGTTAAAACAGGAAAGGTTTATTTAGTTCACAGTCTGTAGAGGTTTTAGTTCATAATCAGCTGGGTCCAAGGCAGGGTGGCCTGGTTAGCACAACAGTTTTTGGCAGCAGAAGACAGCAAAAGCAACAGGAGCAAAAGGAGAAAGCAAGCCTTTTTCTGTCCCTTGTATGCTGGCCTCTTACCTTAGGGCGGGTGTAGCACTCATACCTTTAATCCTAGCATTGAACATGAATCAGTCACACACTGGATTCAGCCGCCCCAGAAAAGCTGGTCTCCCATGACTTCATGAGGCTTTGGGAGGAAGACATTTGGACACAAGCCATAGCACAATTAATTCCCCTTAAATGAGTCCCCTTCCTCTTGAACACACTTATGCTATTGATCTTGCCTCTTTCTGATGCAGTTTTAGAATTCCAATTTTGCCAGTGTCTGTATGAGGTGTGATAAAAAATAATGGTGAACGCTGTTGCCCAGTACCATGCCCTGGAAAGGCAGCTCGTAAAAACACTACGTCCTCACCGACTTTTTCACTCAGTCCGGCACTGTATGACTTTTGAGTCTTCTGCAAAGTCAAAATGATTACAGAAGGTAGACCTTTGGAATTAACTCAGGGCGGGGAGGCAGCCTGACTAAAACAGGCCTTCCAGAATGGCCTCAGAAATGACGAGAGTGTTCAAAATAAGGATGACCATTTTGAGGGAGAATTAAGGTAATAGGTCTTTCATTGTGATAAATGATATAAATGTAAAACATTCACCATATTTTTCAGTCACATGCCCTATATTTAAAATAATGTTTGTAATATGTAAGTCTGTATTTAAAATACAGTAAGTGCATAGTTAAAAATTATATTTTAAATTGTTATTGGATACAGAAAAGCTTTCATAGTGGTTATTAATTTACTTTTCATTTTTATTTTTTAGAGATTATTGATTTAGATAAAAATTTTTCATCACTGATTTAAATGAGTTAACCAACATAATTTTGTAATTATTGGAACAAATTAATATATATTAGTAACATGAATATTTTTTACTGTTATGTTAGAATCTCCTGCAGTGATGATAGACTGGTTTGTTCCATCTGCTTGTGCAAGTTTTGCTTTACTTGTAGACAATAGCATTGATGGATAAAAGTAAACTTGGAAATAGAAGTGTTTTCACTGTATGACTTTTAATTTTTTCCATTTTTTCCTAGTATATGTTTGAAATACAATTATATTCACTGAAGAGGATTAGTACAAATGTGTAATACATTTCAATTTCCTTCTGCCCTCCCTTCACCTCCTTTAATTTTCCCATCACCATATATTTATCATATAAGACCTTATAAAGTTATTTATCATCTATACAGATAGAAAACCAGGCTAATAGGCCAAAGAAAATATAAAACATGTAAGACAGTTGTACTAAGCCAAGGTACACTTTTTAGTACATTGTCCATGCTGGATTACAATACATTTTCCCTTCTCTTTTTTCCTATTACCTATTTTCTATTTTATGCTTATGTTTCATATAAGAGAAACTGATATATTTAAGCTTGTGTGCTTGAATTACTTCACTTAATATTATGGTCTTAAAGTGCATTTGTTTTCCTACAAATGACTTTTTTATGGCAGAGAAGTACTCCACTGTGTATAAATACCACTTTTTAAAATCCATTCATCTGTTGATGGTCATATAGGCTTTTTCCAAGATTTAGCTATAATGAAGTGTATTTCTATAAACATGGATGCATATACATCACTATAGTATGATGTCTTTAACATTTTTGGGAAGATACCTAGAAGAGTAAAAACTGGATAAGATGGAATATCTAATTTTAATTTTTGAGAAATCGTCATACTGTTTTCCATAGTAGTTGTATCAGTGATACCAACAACAGAGAAGGGTTCCTTCTCCCCACAGCCTCACCAACATTTGTTATTGGTTGATTTCTTGATGGTAGCTATTCCTTCTGGAGTAACATGGAATGTGTGTTGTTTTATTTTGCATTTCTTGAATGGTCAATGATGTTGAATGTTTTAAAATGCATTGATAGACTGCATTTCTTTACCCGAGAAATGTCTATTCATTTCAGATACCCATTTTTAATTGGGTCTTTAAATGTGGGTTAGGTCTAGGTTTTTTTTTTTTTTTTGGTTCTTTATATATTGTAGATAATGGTACTTTGTCCATGGAGAAGGTAGAAAAATTTATCTCCCATTCTGTAGCTTGTCTCTTCACTCTGTTAGTGGCTTCATTTGCTGTACAGAGACTTCAATTTGATATGATCCCATTTGATGGAATCTTTTCATTATTTCTTGTACCACTGGTATTTTGTTCAGAAAGTTTTTGCCTACACTTAAGTCTTCAAAAGTTTACCTATTTTGTCTTACAGAAGATTGTTTCTATTCTAATGTTTGTATATTTTATGTATTTTGATTTTAGATTAGTGCATGGTGAAAGATACGGGTCTAGGTTCAACCTTTGGCATACAGATGGCCAATTTTCTCAGCACTATTTTTTAAAATGGCTGCCTTTCTTCCAGCGAAGGGATTTGGCTGCTTTGTCCCAAATAACATAGCTGAGTGTAATCTGGAATTGGTTTGGTATCTTCTTTCCTGTTGTGTTGATCCATGAGTCTGGTGAGGTGTTTTCCAAATATCATACTGTTTTTATCATGGTAGCTTTGAGGTATAATTTGTAGTTTGGGGTCATGATGCCCCTGCCTTGTGCTTGTTGCTTATAATTGCTTTTGCTATTCTAGGGTTATTTTGGTTTAAAATGAATTATAGGATAGTTTCCAGTTGTGTAAGGAATGTTTTCAGTATTTTAATTGGGATAATATTAAGTCTATATAATTGTTTTGAAAGTATGGTCATTTTAAGTATATTGGCTCTGCCTATCCAGGCACAAGAGATATCTTTCCATTTTCTGATATCCTCTTCAATTTCCTTTTTAAGAATATTATAATTTTCATTGTATAAGTTTTTCACTTCTTTGGTTATGTTAATTTCAAGTTTTTAATTTTTATTGGTGCTTTTGTGAAGGATATTGTTTCCCTAACTTTCTACTCTGTGAGTTTTTTATTTGTGTATAGGAAGACTATTGATTTTTGATTGCTAACCTTGTAATCTGCTACCCTGCCAAATTTGGATATTAGTTCTCTGAGTCTTTTGGTGAAATTTTTGGGCTCTTTTATGTAGTGGACCATGTCATCATCAAATAATGATAATTTAAATTATATGACATTTTTTAATCTTCCAAAGGTTTTAATGTCTAAGTTGTTAAACATTAATATCCTATTTTAGCATTGTTTAGTGTTTTTCTATGAATACATATAAATTTTCTTTTTTTCTTTCTCTATATGTATCTGTACAATTTTATACATTTTAAAATTCTTTTTGTTTACATACATCACTTAGAAACAGTACATAGCCAGCTTTTAAAATATGCCAACCTGAAAAAAAATCTTTATCCTCTAACAAATTTAATCAGTGATCTTTATGATGGTTATGCATGTGTGTTTCTTATCCTAATATATACTTCAAAATGTACTTTATATTCTTTCTTACCTGCTTATGGTATAATGCACCTTTTAAAATTCAATTTTCTTCATTGGAAGATACACTTTAATAAAGTTAATCCTTAAATAATACAAGAAAATTAGAATTGTTACATTTCTTTTAGTGGTTCTTGGTGTTTTGTGTTGCAGTTGTTACTTTTTCCAGGATAGTTAAGAACACTATTACCAGAGACATGGGTAGTTAAGACAGTATTACCATCAATGGTTGTCCTCCTTTTATTTTTAAAGGCCTGGTGGTATTTTATAGAGTAGGAGAAGATAAGAAATCTGTAAGAATGTGAAAAGAACATAAAGTTAATTGGCAGAATGGATGAGAAAGGCCTAGAGAGGAGCAATGTGGAAGCAATATGGAAGGTGGATTTACACTTCACAGCTCTGCCTAAACCTTACCCATAATTTCACTAACAGAAAGTAGCATTTATTTCTCCTAAAGATTTACTGCTGTCTTTGCAAGAAGAAATCACACAAACTTAGGAAATAACGAGTAATATTTTTTTCTTTTAAATTTAGAGTTTTCTGTAAAAGTGTTCTCCAGAGAGGTGTGGAAAAAGTTTCATTTCTGTAGCTAATAGAAAATAGTATGTTCCTTTATTGCAAAGAAATTTGTTTATGACACTTCAAAAGTAGAACCACTGGGCTCCTGTTGGGAACTATTATGTCAGCTGCTCTGAGAACAAAACTGCAGTAGACTAATTTCTCAGACGAGTCTAAAAAATTAAGTCCCCTGGGGCCAGATCTTTATTTTTTTTATGTGTTTCAGTCTAGTGCATGACTTCAATGGAAATGTTCTTAGAACTTTAATAAAAGTTTACTCCCCTTGAAATGAATTAAATCTGCCCAAACTATACCCTTCCTTGCACAGGTTTGCAATTTCACACAATTGTCACTGGCTAACAATATTTCTTTATTGACTTCTAATACTCTTAAGTGTTCTCTTCTCCTAGAGTATTAAATTTGCTGCTGAAAACAGCTACATGTATTGTGAACTAAGTTTTCATCAGTTTAGAACTAGCCCAGGGTGTCCCAAATCTTTCCTAGTTGAGTCTTCTTCCTTAAAATATGGCATATGGGAATACCTAATAAGTTCATAGAGAATCAAAAATGCTGAGGAAAAAATCATAGAACACTGAGAAAATGCTAGGAACAGAGGGACAGAGACTGGGTGGGCCAGAGATGGACAAGAGATACAGGAAGATTTAGAGCCACTTAATTCCTTCTATAGAAGGAATTAATCTAGGAATTAATCTAGATAGCCTACTCTGAAACATGTTAGTGACACATTAGTCTATCATATATATGACATATAACATTATATACTGTATATAATATAATACAATACAATACAATACAATACAATACAATACAATACAATACCATATATATCCTCCATATTTTTTTCTTTTATCTTCCACACACAGTAGTAGAGTAGCATTACTAACACACTGGCTTCCATTAGGTGTTTTACAAGAAGAAGGGATTGAATGGGTATTATCATTCCAGAAAATAAGTATCTGGAACTCACTATCAAAGTGGGTATTCAGAGCCAAAACATTCATAGCTTTAAAATGGTTTGGGGTTGTTGAAGCATAAATTGGAGATCCTGAGATTATATCACAGAGAATAACAACCAAATATTAGGCACAATATTCCTTTAGGCCAGCGGTTGGCAAGCTGGCCTAGGAGTCAAATATTATCACGTCATAGTTTTGAATATTCAAGTATGTAAGAATTATTTTTACCTTTTAAATGACAAAGCAAATATGAAAAGAATATTTCATGACACCTGAAAATTTCAGTGCTCACAAATAAAGTTTTACTGGAGCACAACCCCACTCATTCTTTCCTGTGCTGTGTGTGTTTGATTTCCAAATAGAGTAGCAGGGTTGGGTACTTTTGATGGAAACTGCATGGCTGCACGGCCTAAAATATGCACTATCTGTCCCTTCGCAGAAAAATGTTGAATGCTCCCTTTTCTGTGCCTTTAGCATTCTGAACAGGGGACAACTTGGATTCGGACCCAGGTGTGCTTATTTCCTGTTATTTCATGTTAGTATCAATACCTTTAAGTGGTTTTTCCTCTGGTTCCTGTTAGCCAAAAGTGTATACTTTTGGCGACCACTATAATATTTTCTGGTATCTGAGATGGGAAGAATTTATGGGGACACTAATATAGTCAATGCTACGTGTGTCTGAGCATATGGACTGAGGAGTCAAGAAGCCTACTTCCAGGTGGATGTGTTTGGCACATCTGTAATCCCAGCACTCTGGGAGGTTGAAGCAGAACGATCTCAAGTTTGAGTTTGACTAGGGCAATTTAACAAGAGTTTGTCTCAAACAAACAACAACAGCAACAAAACACAAAAAGGACTGGCGATTTAGTTCAGTGGTAACTCTCCTTTGGATTTGATGCCCAGTATCAATCAATCAATCAATCAGTCAATCAGTTATCCCATTTTCAACTTGGCATTAGATTCTGACATCATGGTGTCATGATGAAATTCTAACTTGACTTCCACTGTGTCCAAAATATTGATTCTTAGGCCTTCTTTTCTCATTTTACTCATTAGTGTATAACATATATATACATATAATATTGCATATTGATCATTTTCATTTCCTTTCCACCCCCCTTTTTCCTCTTCTTTCTCATCACCACACAGTCTACCTACCATCTGTATTTTATTGTTTATTTATATTTTGGGTTTCTTATCTTAGAGATGCCATGTGACATTTAACCTTCTGTGACTAGTTTATTTCACTTAATATCATGATCTCTAGAGGTATTCACTTTTCCACAAATGACTCAATTTTTTTTCTTTATGGCATGTGTATTTATATATATATGCACATTCTGTTAATTAATTCATTTGTTGATAGGTATACAGGTCATTTCCATGACTTACCTGTTGTAAGTTATGTTGCCATAAACATGAGTATACATGTATCACTGTAATATAATGACTTTGATTCTTTCAGGAAGATACTCAGAAGAGGTATATTTTTCATTTTTTAAGTAATATCCATATTGGTTTCAATATTGGTTGTACTTGTTCACTTTCCCACCAATAATGTAGAGGGTTTATTTTCCCCACAACTTAGTCAGAATTTGTTGTTTTTGAGTCCTTTATAATAACCATTCTTATTGATGGAAATAATAGCCATTTTAAAAATGGACTCAATTTTGTTTGAGTTTTCTTTTCTATAGTGGACAAAGATGCTGATTTTTTTCATATACTTATTGGGCATTTGTACTTACTTCTTCCAACAAGTGACTACTCAATTGCCCATTTTTATTCTGACTTTTATTTTCAGAGTATAATTCTAAAAATTCTTTATATTTGCAGATATTAGTCCTCTGTGTAAGGAACATCTAATAAATTTTTTTCCCTAATCTGTAGGTTGTCTCTTCACTCAGTTGTTTCTTTTGCTGTTTCAAAGCTTTTTAATTTAATATAACCCCATTTAGTGTAATGTATTTCTGACACTCTGTGTTCACACTGGTCTTTCCCACACACAATAGAATTCAGCCCATGCACTCAATAGAATGTTTTATATCCCAAATTTCTGCTAGATTTTTTTCATGATTTGTAATTCTTTACTAACATGATAATTCATATCTTGTAGTACCTTGTCTAATTCAATTATCTTTTTGTGCCTTCTTAAGCTTGTTGAATATGTTATTAATCAGATTCTTTACCTGCTTAATTAAATTTTCTTTGTGCTCATTAATCATCTTATGGACTTATTTATTTATTTGTTCTTTGATCTCTTCACACATTTTATCCATTTAATTTTTGAGTTCTATGCATATGATTTCCTCCACTTATGTGTCAATGAGAGCAGCTTTTTGGAGGCATCTTGTTGCCTTGTTTTCTCATATTTTCACTAGTTTTGTGTTGAGAGCTGAGTTCCATTAGGATAGAAAAACTGTCATTACTGTGAAAATCTTTTTAGGGAGTATCTATTTCCTGTGATAGGATTGTGGCTTTGGTTGAACGTTGGTGTCTGTATGCCACTTTAGCCTCTCAGTGTGACAGGATCCGTCTCAGTCACTGTACTGTAAGCGGAGAACCAGTTATATCAGCCTTCTATAGAACCAACCCTACATCAAGCATGTAACTTAAAACTTGGCTTTAATAGTTTTGTTCAGTTTTCTGTAATCCAGAAAGATTGTCATATTTACTTATGACACACTATAAAGGGGTCAGAATCTATTACTATCCTCATAGTTTTTTTGTTTGATTTCTCTATATACAAATTTTGACATGGGTTAGCCTGACATGCTTATGAAAAATACTATTTAAAGTAAAGCATAAATTAATTTTTACTCTCCTTTTTCCATGTAGAAGCATCACCTACATAGATGAAAGGAGAAAAGGAAAGGGAACCAAAGAAAGAAAAAACTTGTACATATAGAAACACAAAAGTAAAGTCTAGAGGCATAGTATGAATGGTGAGCTCCTTACCATCTCTGTTCCATTTCCTCCACAATAACACCTGAGCCTGCCGTGGCTGTTCTTTCCGCACAGTTCAGCTGACCATGCTGCCCACGGCTCTGACTGGGCTGCTCCACAAACACAGTGAGCCATGGCTCTCACGGTGTCTTCTTCCAGGTCCCTAACCTGGGTTGAATCCTTTTTCCCTTCCTTGTCAAGGGCCTGCTGGTCCTGACTCAGTCACTACGCTTTGAATGAGTCTCTGTCTGTCAGTTTCTCTAGTGCTCTTTTCAGGTTTCCACCTGCACCAAATTCTCTGTACCCATCAAAGAGTCACTACCCAGATCACAAACTCAGTTTTCCTGGAGCTCATAGGGTTCTGCAGCTTTTGGTTGGTGTTGGGAGGTTCCTATGCAGGCACTAAATCATGCAATGTTTTATGGTGGGCAGTGGACAGGACGGACAGAGTCATTGGAGCAGCAGTTATTTTTGCTGGTTGAGAAGCTGGTGTTTTTATATGGGTAGAGTTGGTGTTTGGGGGAGTGGTGGAAGAGTATCTATTTTGGCACTGCTCGCATTTCTTTTCTTTTCTCCTCAATCAAGTTGGTCATAGCTATTGCCTGTCCCTGCAACTCACTGAACCACAGGTCTCTCCGCATCTGGTTCAAGGGCCCTAATGTGGTCTGTGCTTTTGTTTCTTTCTTTCCCAAGAGCCCACCAGTGCCAACTCAGTCATTATGCTCTAAATGATCCTCTGGCTTTCAGTTTTTCTAGTGTCGTGACCTGTAAATATCTTGCTTTCCTGCTCCCTCTCCCAGTGAGCAGGGAGTTAGGGCAAGAGTGCACTGGGTGGTGGCTGCTGGCCTGGGCACTGAGGGGGTAGACCCCAAAATG
>PVJX010040844.1:0-14950 GCA_004027295.1 Dolichotis patagonum | reverse complement strand
GGGGGAGGCTCATTCGCTCTCCCAGTTGGCAGGAAGCTGCAGGCTCCAACCCTGACTGACTGTGGCCTCTGATTTCCCTCATGTGGAGCCTTTATGCCCTCAGTTTACGGGAAAACTCTTAAGAAAATTAACTAGAAATGATTGTTGTCAAGTTCATAATGTCAATTTGTTTATTCACCCTGGAGACTTTCTCTATCCTCAGATTAACCTAGCGTAGCACCTTTTCCTCCTATCAAAGTTCCTGAAAACCTCAAGTGGTATTTAAAATCATGTTTTGAGAGCCTGCAGTTCCACCAAGGAAACGAGGCTGCTGGGTCTATGCCGGAGGAGTAGCCTGGTTTTATGCTAGCAGCCACCTGTGTTTGCTCGGCTGCTGGGGTGATCAGAAGCCAGCAAAGATGAACACGAGGACCGAATGACTGTTCTACCTGTAACCACTTTTGTATGACTTTATGTTTTAGGACATATATGTCCTGAAGTAGGACATTGCTTCCTTTAGTTCTAAGAAAAACCCCAGAATTGTGCTGCTTCTACAGTATCCATAAATAAACAGCATTTTAATGTTTCATTGATGATGAAGGATGAATATCTGCCAGGGCTATGTTATTAACTAACTGTATTTTGGGGTCAGATGTGTGTCATCTGTTATCTTCAGGGTTAGGAGCATTCTGGCCTCCTTATCTCCCAGGCTTGTTTTTCATGCTCCACACTGCAAGAAACTTCAGTTTGCTTCTGAGATATCAAGCTTGACTTTGATGTTCCAGAATATTCCGCCAGAAGAATCAGGAGAGAAACAGCTTCAGCTTTTTGCACAGGGGATCCAAGCAGGGAGAACAGAGCTTGGTTAGTCTCTAAGACTGACCAGAAGAGGGCAGGCGACCTCTTGGGCTACCTTGCCTTAACTCTGTGAAGAGCTTGGATTTCACCTGCAGACCATTCCTGTGAGAGGCAGTGGGGATTGAGCATCAGGGTTTGAAGAACTGGTAATAAATGTTTTGTATTTTTAAGGCTACTGCTTATTTGAGAGGATGATTCCTTTTCTGTTTTTCTCTCTTACTTTGAATTTCGATGAGCCTAACGAAGTTATGCAAGGTCTATGTTAGACTTCAAAGTACTCTACACAACTCTGAAAATCTCTTCAGAGAGCTTTGAGTAAGATTTCGAATAAGATTGGGTATTTTAGATGACTTCATTTGAGACATTTTCTTCTTGAACAGACACGTTGTATTTTGGGAAAAAAAAAGAATTCTAGTCAGCCTTCAGTTATAAATGTTTATGTATGTCTGAAGCTCTTTAGACTCTTTAGAAAGGAGAATGAAAATACCAAGGCAAAATATTTTAATTCCTTTTTTATTGTATTGCATTACATTGAAGAAGTTGCTGGTTCTTAGTATTGCATATTTCTTACATTTCTAATTCTAAAGATTTGTCTTTATTTTTGCAATGATTTTTTTTGTAGCATAATCTCAAAATTACATAAGACTCTGATTTTGAACCATGGAGAAATTTGTATATGACTTAGTATGCTGAATGTTCAGACTGTCCCTAAACCCCTCACCTTAATGGTCAGTTTTACCTACAAATCTGACAATCACAGTCCCATCACCCATCTGGAGTACCCGCTGGTGGCTCATTTTTGTTATTAGTTGTCCTCCTTTTTACATTCCCGAGATTTAGAAATATTTATTTTCTCTAAACACCCTTCTGATGTTGTGTACAAAAATTCGTATTGGTTATATTTTCAGTTTCAAGCCAGGTGTGGTGTTGCATGCCTGTAATTCCAGCACCTGGGAAGTCTAAGGCAGGAAGATCTCAAATTTCAGCCTAACCCGGGCAGTGTAGTCTCTGAATAGGGCTGAGGCCCTGAGTTTAATCCCCAGTATTACAAAAAAAAAAAAAAAAAATTTTTTTTTTTCTGGTTTCAACTAGCATATAACCTAACGCAAAGTCCTCTTAACTAGTGAAGGATATATTGACTTACACCAAGGCATAAAACATCTTCCAGGTTGGTGGTGTGGTGAGAACCACCTGGATTTTTTCTGTCTGGGGTTATCACAACCACTGGATCCATTTTATTCCAGTCTTCTCTTGTGGTCATAGCATGGAGATCAGTAGCAATTGGGATTATAGACTTTCATTTTCAAGTCCAGGGAGAAAGAAATCAACTGTGGTTAGCTTTCTTTTGAATGAAGACATTTCCTTCCTTGGAAACCACAAGAAAATTCTCCCTTCTCATCAGTGAAATTGAACTTCGGATTTTTGATCAAAACCTCCAGCAAGGAAATAGGATTATCACAATATAAATCAGTGATTCTTGGCCCCCGACCAACCTCACCTCGGAGAGAGAAGAAAACAACCTTAACAATCTTGAAATAAACACAACTTGGCAATCACGGATTGTCTTTTTAAATATATTCCTAAATTAATTTGCTAATAGTTTGCTTAGAATTATCTCTGTTAATATGAACAATTCAACAAAACACTAAAAACTGGTTAGTTTATAAAGAACAGGAACTTACTTCTCACAGTTTTGGAGGTTGAGAAGTCCAAGATTAATACACTAGCAGATTCTGTGAGTCTAGTACAACCATTTTTGATTCAGGCTTTTTTTTTTTTAAGAAACCAATAAGTTCGGGGTGGGGGGGACTCAGTCCATCTCAAACTCCTTTATCTGGCAAGTTCAAAAATATATTTATTATATATAGAAATCTACAATGGAGATTTGGCCTCTCCGGAAAGATTCCAGGACCCATTTGATGGTGACACAATGCATCTCATAAAAAGATGAAGAAGTGAGCTTGGCGCTTGGTAGGTAGTCTCTAGGTAACTATGTTAATTCTTTGGGAAAAGGGGATGATAAAGACTTTGTAAAAGCAGGGAGACAGTTATTTCAGTGAAAAGTGAAGTTACCTTGACACAGAAGCAAATCATGGTACTGAAAAGCTTCTGAGACACCGAGTCACAATTTCCAGTCTGACCTAACTGCAAGTGAATGCGTCCCAAGGTACCTGGGAGACAAGGCTGTGAGGCTGCCTTTAGGATAAGAAATGCCCGCATTAGTATTAGAAAAGCTGAAATTTATTGAGAAACGATATCAGTATTCACTATTATTTGTATGTTATACTTCTTGATTTTATTAACAGCTCATAAATATACCATTATTATCTTTAATTTAAAAAGGAATTGGAGACTTAAAGGAGTGTAAATAACTTCACAAAGCTTGTGAGTGACAAAATATACACTTACTGTTCATCTCTGGTGAAAAGGTATGATTTCTACTTCAGCAGCCTTATTGTATAATTTCTACCCAAGTGAAAGTTCATTGAGCAAAGTTAGAGCATTTTACTCACAAAGAGGAGGATGCATGTAGAGTACACGATATCTGTCGTGGTCAGTCATTATTTCTTGTGATGTAGGAAACTAGAATGCAAGGTTTAGAGTTTAAGCATAGATGCTAAGACTTGGTTTGTGACTGAATTGTGTGGCCTTCAGCAAGGTTCATATTCCGTCCCCATAAAATGGGATAACAATATTCAGTTTGTAGAGATATTGTGTTGATCAGATGATTGTATTGTACCTAGTACTGTACTTGGCATGCAAAACCAAAAATGCTCAAAACATTATAGCTATTGCTGTCGAACTTATTATTGCTTTATTCCTTGTAGTACTGGGTCTTCAGCGTCAGTGTTAGTGCTTGAAAATTCAGTGGCATCAGAAGCCACAGAGTAAGCAAATCAGACTGAGTTGCACACATGTGGCCTCTGGAAGGACCCAACCCCAGCTCTCACAGTCACTGTGCAGTGGAATGGAAGACGAGAGGCTGGGAGCTATCAGGAAGCACAAGTGTCCTGACACCCTGTCCCAGGACAGGCAACTTGAGGCATTTGGGACATCAGTAATTGCACAGAACGGGAAGCTGGAATCCACTTTCGCCGCCTTTGTGTTCATCCTCGCTGTCCCCCCAGGCCCCTCAGCCACTGGAGCTCCATGGTAATTGAATACTTTAGCCTTCCCCATTTTATCCTTCTGGCTCAGGAAGTAACCACCTAGTAATATCACACGAAGGAAAGAAAACTTTCTCCGATTTACAAAATTGTAGGTAATTCTGTTATTCAATTAAGATAACACTGCTTCTGAACATAACCTCTTGTCCTGAATTCAAGCCCCGAATGAGCTGTAGACACATAGAAAAGTGAGAGTGTCCTCAAGGTTTCTCTATTTTTGCATTAAGGGATAATAGTCTGCTAGAATTTGCTAGACTGTCTCTCTATTTGGGTCACAGAATCAGTTTCAATTGTTTCAAAGAATGTGTAACACCTTCAGCATAATGACCTCCATATCTGATAACTATTACAACATCTGTAATGCAAATGCAATCTTAGTAAAACCTATTTTACCTTTTGAGAAGATTTCATCTCATTTATAGTGAGTTTTAATTCCTTTCATGGGTAGAATTTTTATTGATAAAAATATTTCATATATTTTATCATTAACCAAAGGAGTTATTTGCTTTCCATGGTTAATTTTCTGTTTTCTAAAAATACCTTTCAGTTAATGAAAATATTTAAATTCTTTTTTTTTAAATCAAGCCACAATGTGCATCATTACAACAAAATTCCCATGCATTGTGCATAGATATAGTTCTGGTTAGGAGCTCAGGAATACAATTTTCTTGAACATTGTAATTTTTATATTCTTCTTCAGTGCTATAATTTCCCTGGCAGTATATAGGGCACTTCTACTGAATCCAAAATCACGCTGTATGTGCTCTGTGCAGATAATTTAACACCTGTGAATTCCCATGCAGTACAACTTTAGACTGTACATTGCAGAGGCTTAGGATCTGAACTATATTGCAAAAATAATGAGCTGAAGACTGCAAAAGTGTATTTACCTACATAGCCACTAATTTTTCCTACTGTATTGAGGCACTTAGTAACCATAGATATATGTTGGATTTGGCAGATTTACATTTTAAAAACCCCTAAATATATAATTAATATTCTTTCTGTGGGGCTTAAGGAGGAGGAATTTGTCAGTACTAATCCCACTTTCCAGGTGGACCTTGGTTACCTCATCTCAGGCTGAGCCATGCTGGGGAGGAGACAATAAGGAGAGTGGTGTCCAGCCAGGGAGCACCAACAAAGAACCATACATTCTCTGTGTTGCCCCACCTCCTCCCTCCACATAGTGCTTTATTTCACATGGCTAAAACCACAGCCTATTCGGACTGGGAGTTTACTTAGAAATTATTTAAAGGTTATGAAAGATGTATTTTATGAGAGATGAGGGAATAGGGTTCAGAAGGATAGGGGACAGTTATGCACCCGTCCGAGGGCCAGAAGCAAAAGCAGGTTCACTGGCCCAATGCCCTTGCTCAAATGTACCCTGTGCTCCAGGGTGGTGACCTCAGCCTTCCTGAGGAAGGAAGGGGGCGTTTTCCTGGAGACGATCATCCTACGAGTTTCAATGGACAGAGACTCAGAACAACAAAGAAAACATCTGACATGTTAAAAATAAGATTTGTGAAGACATCTGTGGGACTGCTGCTGGTGGTTTCAAAGTGTCTTTCCTGATTCTTCTCCCTGATTCTGGTCTGGAAACGTCCCATTGAGAAGGATAAAATATGCATAAGAGAAAATGCTTTGCTCAATAAATCTCTTAAAATCTAGGTCTGGTCACAGACTGATCTAACTTATGGGGCATCTACCCTCGGTCCTTTTCTCCCCTAACAATGACACTTTTATAAGAGCAAAGGAAAATGTTGAAAGGTTCTGAGCCAGACTTGGAGGAAGCAATCTTTTTTCCTTTCTTTTCTTTCTGGTTTTACATTGTTTTTGTTTTGGGCTTATAATACATATCCTTACTTCATCCTTTCCTACTTGTTTCCTTCATCTATGCGGTTAAAAACAAGATGTTAATAATAGAATGTATCTTACCTCATTTTGAGCTAAATTCTCAATATAATCAAAGTTGCATATTAAAATGGTCCTGAGACAAACCCTCACGTGCAGAACTTGCCAAGAAATGTTTGAAATTTACTCCAAACCTTCAAACTTCACTGCCAAACTCCAGTGGAGATGGCGTCAAAGTAAGGGGATGAAGGGGTGTATATAGAAGGGTTCCAAAGAGTGCTGTTATAGCATGACTTTCCTTGTTCCTGCCTAAAGAAAGAGTGGGAACTGACTCTTAACCAGTCTTTAGGGAGAGAGAGGACCACTCAAAGAGCTTGGTTAGGTTCTCTAGACAAGGCTGGGAAAGCTTCTGCATCCAATACTGCAGAATGGAGGTGGCTGTGCAGAGCCAGGCTGCCGTGTGCAGAGTGTATCGAGCAAAGGATGTGAAAGAGTATTCCCTTTTTTTTCCCAGACCAAAAGTCAGTCATGTTGGAAAGAAGGGAAACAAAAGCTGGGCTGAGGGGTTTTAAAGTCCTGTTCTAGAGGAATTCCCAAAGGCTGTGTTTGAACAGAAAGAGAACTGGGCACCACGCATGGAGTGACAAATAGAGAAAGACAGGTTTCTTTCCCCACGAGAGTCTTTGATGAATGCAAGGAAATACCCAAGAAAAAGAGGGGCCTTCCTGGAGGCATCCATCAAAACCACGGAGATTTCTTTCTTCTCTTTGCCCCTCACTTTCCAAACCTGAGAGGAGAAACACTGCTAGCATAAATGGGAGAAGCAGAGCAAGACATAAAAATCTACAGCTAACAAATGGCTTTTCTTAAAGAAAAGAATCTTGCCTCTAAAGCTGAAGGAGGGTGAAAAACCCTCTTAGCATCATAATGGCATTGCTGATAGCTATATTGCACTGAGCACGTTTGGTATGTAATTTGGACTTTGCTTTACATCTTTTAGTAATGATAGAATTCTCCATCATTTAAAACTAAGAAGTCATAACATTGCCAAAACTTTTATCAAAAAAACTGGAAACAATTTTGAAACAAAATGAAAATAGTTCATGAATTCCTGACTCACATTTGCTCAACATACTACTGCAAAGCGTTCTTTCCTCATCAGGTCCTTCCTGGT
The DNA here is from genome assembly GCA_004027295.1 of Dolichotis patagonum. Lineage (NCBI taxonomy): Eukaryota > Metazoa > Chordata > Mammalia > Rodentia > Caviidae > Dolichotis > Dolichotis patagonum. The sequence goes on along the minus strand of PVJX010040844.1, from coordinate 7,921 downwards.
ACCTAACTTTTGTAGCTTCCTTCAACCAGAACTGGAGTCTCAACCTATTTTAAACACTGTGGTTCCAGGACCATCCAGCCCTTTGATAAAAGATAGTACAATAATTTTATCAGATCAATTCAGAGATTCAGCATCAAGTTATTCTTAACGTGGGGCACTGATTCTGAGCTTCCTGTTCTGGATCTATGCCTTATTCCTGAGACTCACATTATGTTTTCAGATACTTTAATTCTAAACTACTAAGAGAAGAAAAGAGATGATACTATAGGTTATTTTGGCAAAGAAAGTTCTGGCGCAGAGCAGAGCTGAGATGTCGCTCAGTGGTAGAGTATATGCTTAGCATGTACAAGGTCCTGGATTCCTAGCTCAGTGCTCACCCCCAATCTAGAGCAGTATTCCAGACCAAGGACAATTCAGAATATCTTCCCTCCCAAGGTACAGTTTATAGTGATAGCCAAAACACAAACAAACAAAAAACAAACAAAAAAAGAGACATACATAAATTATGTAATTGACTATACTCACCATTTGCTTTAATATAGGCATGATCTATATTAGTCAGACTTCCTACTGATGGGCATGATACCACTATCCACTGATTAAAAGAGGAAAGATTTAATTTGGCTTAGGAGAGTCAGCCCATGGTTATCTGGCTGGTTCCAAGGCAGAAGGCATACTTCATGGCTTCCAGGAAGCAGAACAGGGAAAGAGCACCAGGGAGGGTGGAGTGAAGAACCAGCCATAGTTCCCAAAGCAGCGCCTCCATGGTCCAACCACGGTCCAAACAGACACACTCAGAAGTGTCTCCAACAATGCCTTGGGCAGTTTCCAAGCTAATCAAAGTGACACAATCAAGCCTAACTGTCACATCCCATCCCTTGTTAATCTGACACTCCGGCACTTCTCTTTAAGCCATATTTAATCCCCAAATAAACAGAAGGTCGTGATTCTGCTTAACATGATACAACTAGTTTGTGTACAACTAAAAACACAGTAATCTCTTACCAAAAGTCTCATGAGTTCCAGGATTTTTCAAAAGTCCAAATCAAAGGCTCTCTAACTCAAGGCAAACCATTAGTAAAAATGAAAAACAAGTTACATAGTCCCAAGGGTACATAATTCCAACAGTACAGAGTAAACGCTCCTATTCTTAAGGGACGCTCCTATTCTTAAGGGAAATAACAGGGCCATAGAAGAGAATAGAGCCTGGTCTGGGGATATAGCTCAGTGGTATAAGCATCTGCCTGTCAGGCACCAAGTCCTGAGTTTGATTCCCAGTACCAAAAAAAAAAAAAAAAGGAAGGAAGAGAATATAATAGAGCCCGTGGTGGACTAAGTAATGGTCAGCCGAGTGGGAACACCCAACTGAACTGACTCAGTGTGGTTCTGGGTGTGGAAGATCCACCCGAGAATTATTGTGGGAATGACATAAAAAGAGAATAGGAGGGGAAAATTGCTTGCGGCTGACTTTCCTGAAGAAGCTGCTTTTCAGTGTTTTTTCTTCAAAGGAGTCTTGGCTGCTGTCTTCTTTTGGGGAGATTCAATGTTTGTCTTCATCTTGAATATCATCTCCTGGCTTCGAGTGCAGGTCTCTCAGCCTTCTGTCACGGACTTTCTAGCTTCCACCACCGGCCACTGGGCCTTTCCAATGCAGATCCTTGATACAGATTGCATGGAACGTTGTCTTGGGCTCCAACCCCCTGACTGGATGTTTTGGTTGGCCAGCATGTACGCAGATGTTTGCACTCTTCTACATGTGACTCTAGTAAGCACTGATTACTACTGGGCCAAAGCAAAGCAGCAGAAACTCAACAGGGTAAACTTCAAGTCTTGTAGTTCCATATCTGGCGTCCACCGTACACAGTGTGAGATGTGGGTTTTAGAAGGCTTGGTAGCCCCGCCCTTACTGTCTTTGCCGTGGCAGCACATATGGCTTTTCTCTTGGTCTGGCTCTGCTTATGGCCTGCAGCTTTCCTCTGGTGAAGTTCCATGTTCTTGGTATCTCTGACTTTCTGGAGTCTTCATTACTCCCGTGGTTCCATTCCCACAGCTTCACACACTGCCCTCTCAAAGGTGCCTTCACAAGCTTTGCTTTGAAATCTGGGTGAAAACCTTCCTGACCTTGCAACTCTTGCATTCTGAATACTGATAAAATCAGGATTATGTGAACAAAGCCAAGCAATAGTTGGCTCTCTTTGGATAATGGCTGCTGCAGGCTCCGAGTGCCTGGATGATTGTGCCTGTACAAAATCCTTGGTGTCTTTTCAATGGTTCTAATATCTTCAGCACTTTTACCTCCTTTGGCCTCAACTTTACACATAGTTCCTTCTGGGACCCAACTTCGACAGGCAGTTTTCAAATTTTTCTGCTCTATTTTCTTATTATAAATCTGGCTAAAAGCAGCTCACAGTACCTATGCTATAGCCTGGATGTTGGGCTGTCTTCAAATTTCTTCTGCCAGATTAATTTGTCCACTGCCTTTAATCTCAGTCTCCTGCAAAATCTAAGGACATGGGCAGGATACATTGTTTTTGCCAGAGTGTAAAAAAGATACATTTTTTTTTTGCCAGAATATAAAACACATGGCACCTAGTTCAAGTGGCAAAAATCTTTCCCAATACAAATTTCCTGAACTTGTCCTTTACTTTCTATATTACTATCAGGACTCTGGTCTTCTATACTTTGATAAGAATGATTAATTAAACTCTGCTCATAGCACTCTAAGCCTTCTTTAGCCTGCATCTCCAAATCTTCCCAAATGCCTGCAAACCAGGTCCAAAGGCTTCTAAGCCACATGGTCATGTACAGTCACAATGATACTACTTTTGTTAGCAATTCTTTGTACTAGTAAGTATTCTTACTGCTGGACACAATAACTAATATTCACAATTTAAAAGAAGAGAAGCTTAATTTGGGTCACAGTTTCAGGGGGATTCAGTCCATGGTTAGCTGGCAAAAATGCTTAGTTCATGGCTGCTGGAAAGTAGAGGAGAGAAACAGTGCTAGAGAGGAAGATCGCAAGGGATCAGGTATAGTACCCAAGATCCCATTTCTATAACCCACACAAACTCACCCAGAAATGTCCTTCACCAACCCTCTGGTCAGCCTCCAAGCCAATCAAGTTGACAAAACCAAGGTTAGCTCTTAGGTGATCTGATCAGTTGTCACCTTGTGATTGGCTGAAGTTTGATTGCTATGATTGGCTAAGATCCAGTTGCTTGTTTAAAAGGCACTCTTGAAGTAGGTTATGACTTGTTTCTTCATCAAGATATGGGTACAGTTCAGAAACCTTTACTCATTCAAGAACAGAGACTGAGTGTGCTTATTTTAATATATACACACATTTATCTTCTGCTGGTTTTGGTCCTTGCTTTTTGGTTAGATTATTTTTTCTCAATAGTTTTGTGATTTACCTGACTGATTACTCTTTTAGTAGTAAGTCAGTAATCTGATGATAGTCTCAAAGCATTTAGCACGTGGAGAGACTGTGAAGCAAGGACAGGCTTACATTACATCAGAGGGTCACTAGATCTGGAGCTCTAGGATTTTTCTCCTGATGACTATGCCCAACAGTCATGCTCAGATTGTAACTATGTCAGGATTACGTGGAGGGCCTGTTAGACTCACAGGGCTGTGCCTCACTCTCTAATCTGTGATTTGGTAGGTCCACGAATATCCCTCAGATCACGTGCATTACTTCAGGTTCCGAAGTGGTACCGATGCTGTTGATCTGAGGCCAAACTCTGAAAATTACCGCCTCCTTGCAGGATATCTTAGCTCTGGGGCAATTAAAATTTTGTGTTCAATAGTTCTTCCTTATGTGGGCCTGGTTTGGAGACTTGTAGAGCACTTAGCAGCATTATTGACTTCCGTCCACTAGATGCCAGTAGCAAACACACTCGCACCAGTTTTGAGAATGAAACATGTCTCTGGACTGCAAAGTGTCCCCTGTAGACAAACCTAGACTGAGAACCACTGGCTGCTGAAGGAAATCTTCTGTCTCTTGCATGGAATATAAAAGCCCAGCTTTCAGCAATCTGAGAGAAAAGGGCTATCTATAAGAGTTTCTTCTTTCATTTCGCAGACTCTTTTAATTCCTTTATTTTCTGCATTTCCTTTCACCATCCCACTCTGTATGTTTAGCGGTAAATCTCTTCAAAGATAAGTCTTTTGTTATAGAGATAAAGATAGAACCAGTTCTTGGGAAGGCAGGGGTCTGTAGATCTAATTAATCACTGCATTTTTTTAAATGTACCCCCAGTGTGTAGGCCTGGCCAGCAGTCCTACTTTCAGAGGTAGAATCTGTCCCTAAGACTTGTCTTTGAGTTACATCAGGGCTAAGCACCTTTCTCTTCTGCAAATCCAGTTTCATTTTCTCTGATCTGTTAACTCAATTATTATTTATCCATCTGCTTTCCCAAGTCCAAAGTCATCTTGACATCTCTCATCTGCTGCTATCTGCTCCCCCATTCTCTTTCTTCTTCTAGATTCATGCCTTGTTATGCATTTATTTTCATTTTTGAGAGTTACAGAGGAGTAACACTAAACATATGTGCTTCATCAGCTGTGGATTGCCAGAATTCCCAGATGCTCTTTTGAAATTAGGTTTCCGTAAGGGGAGAACGGGGAAGACATAAGAACATGTGAGTTGGATGGACAGTTTTAATGGTCTTGGTTAAAGATGAAGAGTGGAAAATTGAGGGAACAAAACACATTCTTTTCATATTTCATTTTTGCCTAAAGCTTTGATTGTTATGCTGGTATCATGTGTTTAATAAAAGCAATATTTGAAGCTGAAAATAGAGCCCTCGAGAGACTTTGAAATAAATGAAGCACTAAGAGAGATATCCTTAAGCAAGGCAGCATTTATTAAACCCATTGCAAATTTCAAATAAACACCTGTGTTGGGTTATAATCCTTCACTTAGAAGCACAGGAGTTGCAAGTCTTTACTCACAAAACCAAAAATATATATTACTATGGTTAGATTTGCTGTCTATTTAGAAAATAGCACCAGTCTTAACCTAAGTACCTTAAAAGTAAGTTTAAAATCTCCAGAAGCATTTAGAGTGGGGAGGGTTATTCTTATTCTTAGTATCTTAGTCAGTGAAACCACTTGGCTGCTTCCCCAAATATTTGCCCCTCGATGCAGTCTGAAGGTGTTATTTAGGTATTAATCATACTCAATCCAGTATAAATTCTGTTAGTTTTGAGAGAATGCAATTCGTTGCTTTAGGGGGTCAGGGGGGATTTAGTCTTAAGAAGGAACCAAAGAAAATACTGACTTTAAATTCTGTAATTAACAAAATGACAGGTAAAAATTCTTCACAGATAAACACTGTATGTGGTTCTGGAAAAATCACCAGGTCTAGGGGAGTGAAACTCCCTCAGAAGGAGAGAACTGTAGCAACATCACAGTTCAGTTGAAATGAACTGTGATATGAATGAAACTTTGCCTTGAAATTTCACTTCTTTTGAGCTTTCTAGGTATAGTGACATGAAATGTCCTCTAGCTACTTCTAGAAATAATCCTTTTTAAATGCCAGCATTAAAAAAACTCTTAACACATCCTCATTAAACTGGTACTGCCATAGATTTATGATTTGTCTTAAGATTCTTGCTAAAATTGTAGGGTATATCATGTTTTCAATTAGTGAACATTGAGAGCAGTGGTATTGTTGTCCTGATTTTCACAGCAATGACTGTTCACTCACTTTGGAGCATTGTGGAATCTAAGTAGCAAGACGGAAAGCCCATAGAAAACACGAGAGTTGAAAGAGTGGGTAAAGTGTCATATGAGTTCATCTACAAAGTGCATGTGAAAGACCTCAGGTCCCAATATTGTTTAGAAAACTCAAAATAGAGAAGGGATACACTGTAACTCTTTTCATCAAATCCAGTGAAATATGAGAGCAAAATCACAGGCTTAGCTATTTGGAGACCCTTCCCTGCCTCCGATGGAAGTCATTTGTCTCTCTGAAATTAAATTTTTTAAATCTGTAAAATACAGATATCTGTCTTTTCTAACTCTCGAGAGGTTTGTGAGACTTTATTGAGCTAATATATTTGAAAACACTTTGTAATCTATATGTTTTATGGCATTTAAGCTATTGACAAGAAGAAAATTATAGAAAAATAGTATTAGTAATGCCCTTAAAAGGCCATTTGATTCATTTGCCTGCCTAAGCTACCCAGGATAGCAACTTACACATATTTCTGCTTATTTTGATAGCACTTACACTTTCTCCAACATTTAAAAAATTTTCTTAGTTTTAAAAAACACAGTACAATTTTGAAATTAATTTAAAATTATTGATAAACAGTAATATGCCACATGAATGATCATTTTCTTGGCTATCATTGTTTAAACCCATGAGGATAAGCTCCCTGAACCAGAATCCTTTGGTGGCTTCCCCCAAGTGCGAATGAATGTGTGTGTGTGCGCGTGCATGCTCGTGTGTGTGTGTGTATGTGTGTGTGTGTGTGTGTGTGTGTACGCGCGCGCATGTGTGCTCTAAGGAACAGTTTTCTGGGGAGTTCTGCAACTCTGACCACATTCTCAAAAAGAAGAGAAGAAGGGGCATTAGAAGGAGAGGAAGATGTGGAAAAAGGAAAACGAAAAGAAAAGGAATGGAAAACTTCTATTTTCTGGGGAAAGTGTGCTATAGATTGGTTGTGCTTTTTCCAGAAGACTGAAAACCATCTCTTTATTTTAGGGTAAAAATAATCATAATGTACAATATTTACATCCCCTGATAACATCTTTCAGTCATGATATCATTATACTTCACAACATCTTGAAAGATCCATAGGCCCTTTTAGGGACCACTTGGCCCCAAATCTTCTATTTTAAGGTGTTCACAGTGGAGGTCAGGTCTGGGAATCCAGAATCTTTCAGTTCTTAGAAAGAGATGTTAGTGCCCTTGCCACATATTATACGATGCTCCCAGTGGCTTTGAGTGACCAAAATAGAACTGATAAAATGTCAAAGAGCTTTGTATGAGTTCATTCCACACAGATCTGCTTTTGATATTAAATGAGTTAGGAAAATACCCTTCACTGTCATAGCCTATAGGATTTTGGAACTGCAGGTAGGAGATGATAAACCTGTACTGTAATTATTCTCATTTCCTAAGTGGGGACATGTGTTCATATGGTTAGGTTAGCTAACACTCCTGGTTTACACAGCCAGCAAATAACAGAGAAGACTGCACATACGGGTCTTTGAGTCCTGGCTGTGCTAGTCTCAGAATTCAGTGCAGATGGACGAATGGGCAATCCTAGCTGCCACTTGGCTCTAGTTCACAGCCAACACCAGCTCTCTTCCTTACTGTTCTTATAGCTACTATTGATGTATCACTTTCCCTGGCAACCATAAGCACAGGCAGAGCCCAACACTTTCTCAGAATCCTGAAATGCCAATGAGGAGGCCGGAACTCCAGACTGAGATGACTTAGTGGCCAACCCATGGGCATCTCCCCAAGAAGCTTGAGAACAAGCTCACTGAACACTCAGAAAATATTTGCTGGATAACTATAATGTGTTATTTGCTGTTCTAATCACTGTTGCTGCAAAGATGGATATAAAAATTTTTACCTTAACAGAATAGATAGACGTGAAACCAAAGAATACACTGTGATAGATGCCATAATAGTATCTTTCCAGAAATAATGGGAATGTCAGGAAAGGCTGGTACAACAGAACTAATACTATGCCTTGATCTGAAGTATGAATTGGTTTTGTACATAAAATAAAAATAGAGTTCACAGAATGGTCAGATCCTGCTTCTGGCTAAAATAGAGTGACATAGACATGATTGACTGTTCCACTGAAGCAAATAGAAAACTGGAAAAGATGAAAAGAAAGTTCTCAGCTGAAGACATCATATTTTAGATAACAAAGGACAGTGATCCTGGAGAGAT
>PVJX010040843.1:0-14970 GCA_004027295.1 Dolichotis patagonum | reverse complement strand
TTGCCCAAGATATTGAACAAATTTTATGTGTTCATTGACCTCAGTCTCTTGAATACCAGGATTAGAAGTGTGCACCACAACACCCAGGTTTATCATTTGTTGTTTCTTGGCTTTATTTCTTGTGCAATTCAGATTCTGTTTAGAAACTCTAGTCCTACATCTATATCTTGAAGAATTTTACCTACTTACTCATTCAGAACATTGCTTCTCCTTTAATATTTAGATATTTAACCCATTTTTATTTTCCTTTAGTAAATGGTGACAGATATGTGTCTAAATTCAATCTTTTGTAAGTGTACAGTGAGTTTCCTCAGCACCAGTTGCTGAGGAGGCTATCATTTCCTGAGTGTATTTATTTTACTTCTTTGTTAAAGATCAGATACCTGAATATGCTAGAGTTTATAGAGCATTCCAATTTTGTTTAATTAATTCACATGTCTTTTGTTTTTCTTTGCCATTACCATATAATTTGTATAAGTGTAACTTTGTAATATAATTTGAAGTTCAGGATTGTAATGCCTTCTCTTTGCTCTTGTTGCCCAAGATTATATTTTCTATTCTGAGTCTCCTTATTTTCACTAGATGTTTGAGGAATGCTACTGCTATTTTGATTGGGATTGCATCAAATCCATATATCATCATTGGAAATATGACCATTTTGATAATATTTGTTTTGCCTAGCCAGGAATGACAAAGATCATTTCATTTTGCTCTATTTTCTTTAATTTCAGAGTATAATGATTTTCACTGTAGAGGTCTGTTATTTTCCTGCTTAGCTTAAGATGTAACATAATTAATATATGAGTATATAGTTTTTCTTGATACTGAATGATTCTGTTTTCCTATTTCCTTGCTCAGTGAGTTTATTATTTGTATACAAGCATATGATTGATTTTTAAATTTTTGTTTTATATTCTCTTATGTTGCTGAATTTGCTTATTAATTTGTAGGAATTTTTGATGGAATTTTAAAGGTCTTTTATGATCCTCTATTGGGGTGGCCATCCCCTGGGACTGAGCATGCTTCTTCAAGAGGGACACAAATGGAGCAGTGATGGAGGAAGTGGACACTGCCCACTCAGCCAGATCCTCCAAAACAACCCTGGTTATCAACGGGGTGACAGAAGTCACAGCCAGATCACCCTTACATACCAAGGTCTTCTATATAAATGTTCATGTCATCTGCAAATAATGATAATTTGAGTTCTTTTTTAAAAATACACATTTCTTTTTTTTTTTTTTTTGGTACCAGGGATTGAACTCACAACCTGGTGCTTGCCAGACAGCCACTTAGGCCACTCAGCTAAATCCCCATCCCCTAAAATACACTTTCCTTTTATTTCTTTTTCTTGCCTGATTGCTCTGGCTAGTGTTTTGAGTAACATATTGAACAAGAGTAATAATAATGGACATTCTTGTCTTCTCCTGATTTTCAGCTTTTTTCCATTGAACATAGCAGTAGGTTTGTCATAAATAGATTTTATCAGATTGCAATAATATTCATCTATGATCATTTTCTTCAGATTTTTTAAAATAATAAATTGAATTTGTCACAGACTTTTTCTGTGTCTTTGAGATTATCATGCTATTGTGTTTGCTTCTGTTTATGTGATGTGTTAACTTTAGTGATTTGTATATGTTGAACCAATCTTGTACCCCTCAGATGAAGCCTACTTAGTAATGATGTATGACCATTTTGATGATTTGTTGCATTCTGCTTGGCACCTTTTGAGAATCTTTGCATGTATATTCATTAAAAAGAGTGACCTGTATTTATTTACTTATTTTTAATTTGGGTCATTCTTTGGTTTAGAATCAGATTTATAATCCCTTCCAGCAATTACTTTGGGAGTACTTTTTACTTTATTTATTTATTTATTTATTTATTTATTTATCTTTGGAGACAGTGTTTCACTATGTAGTTCAGGATGCACTTGAACTCATTATATACAACAGTGTGGTCTTGAACTTACAGTGATATACCTGTCTCAGCCCCTAGAGTTCTGGGATTATAGGTACATGCTGTCCCATTCAGATCCCTTCAAATTCTTTTTGGTATTGGGAGTTGAACTCAGGACCTTGTGTTGCTAGACAGGCACTGTGCCACTAAACTATATCCTTGGATTCCCTTTCAATTTTTCAAAAAGCTTAAGAAGTATTGAAAGTATATTTCACTTGAAATTCATATTTAATTTAGCAGTTAATCCATCAGATACTGATTTTTACTTAGTAGTTCTGTTTTTTTTTTTTAATTATATCTTTGAGATGCACTTCTGCCTGCCAGATGCCACCACAGGAAGGTGCCTTCTTGTGAGCAGCCAGTGTGGGCAGAAAGAACCTGCAGATCTGCCTCTACCTACTTGGTGCCACCACCAGAAGGCCCCTTCCTGTGGGCAGCCAGCATGGGCAGAGAGAACCAGCAGATCTGCTTCTGCCTACTGGGCATTGCCACTGGAAGACCCTTTCCTGTGAGCAGCCAGTGTGGGTAGAGAGCACCAGACAGATCTGCCTCTGCCTGCTGGATGCTGCCAACAGAAAGCTCCTTTCTGTGGCAGCCAGCAGGAGCAGGGACATGCAGCCAGGTAAGCCCCATGCACAAGTAGGCCACCACTGGAGGCCTTTTGTTCCTTTGGGCAACCATTGCTCATCAGGATAATCAGATAAACACAGCCAATACCCACCAAGAGAATCAAACAAACATGCCCCTGTGTGTCTGCAACTACTGCAGGAGTACCAGTTTAGACACATAAGCTAAGAGAAGCAGCCCCACCTACATGCACTCCTGATCATCAGTGAAGCCCCTGTGTAGCTGAACAGGTGTGGAGAAGCCTGTCTCATGCCCTGCTACCTCACTGTATATCTGGCATCAGAGGAACCCAGGTGCCTGTCCCATTCCCCTACACCATGGAGGGGCAACCAACATGGGAAGTGTCTGCGGTCACACAATCAGCTTGTTGGGAGGAACCCAAGAGAATGTCAAGATGGAGGAGCAAAAGGTAATCTCAGACCATTAGCCCACATAGAACAAGTCTGGAAGACATAGTCACAGAAGAAAATGGAAGTCACACAGCTGAAATCTCCAAGAGGATAGCAACTGAAATAAAGAAACAACTTCATGAAATTGTAAAAGCAATCAAATCATAAACATTGTCTCTGGTAAAAGAAGAAATCATAAACATATGGAAAGAATTGCTCAGCATGTCTAAAGAAGGCAAAGATAAAGGAGAAGAGCATAGGAAAATGATGGAAACCTGGAATGAATATAGAAAGGAATTACAATGGATGAAACAGATTCAAAGAGAGATCCAGAAAATTAAAAATTCAATCAAAATCTGGCAAAATCACTTAAAAGAGACTGAAGATAGACTTCAAACCTTGATGATAGGATTGCAGCTAGTGATCGTGAAAGGAAAGATCTCTTAAAACAACACAGAATCAGGAAATAGCAACTCAATGGCTGCAAGATGATGCAAAGAAGCATAATTTAACAGTGATAGGTGTCAGTGAAGAAGCAGGTGTCAACACAAATGAAATTAAAAGTCTATTTACAGAAGTAATAGCAGAAAACTTCCCAAACATGGGAAATGGATCTGGCATGCAGATAAGTGAGGCATACAGGACTCTAGCCATAACCAAAGTAAATCTATATCCAGACATATAATAATCAAGATCTCAGAAATTCAGCCCAAGAATAGAATATTAAAAGCTGTTAGAGAAAAGAGACAGATCACCTATAAAGGAAAAGTAATCAGAATCATGCCAGAATTATCAACACAAGCCATTAAGTCAAGAAGAGTTTGGAGTGAAGTGTTTCAAACCCTGAAAGAAAACAACTTCCAACCCTGACTGATATACTCTGCAAAACTATCTTTCAAAAATGATAGAAAAATAAGATACTTCCATCATAAAGAACAATTGAAGGAATTCATGACTACAAAACCAACCTTACAGAGAGTGCTAAAGAATATTCTAGAGAGAGATAAAGAAGACCATGGTTCCAGGAACAGCAACAGAGGAGGATCACCAAACAAGACCAGCAATTTATTTTATTTTATTTTAATTTATTTTATTTTATTTATTACCGGGGATTGAACTCATGACCTAGCACTTGCCAGGCAGGCACTTATGCAACTGAGCTAAATCCCCAGCCCCAAGACTGGCAATTTAATGACAGGGAAAAGTTGAGGGCCAAAAGCAGGTGGATAGTGTGGCAGTGACAACCAATGTATGCTGGTTGCTACCATTAATGTATATAGCCTTAATTCAGCAATAAAAAGAAACACGGGGAAAGTGGATGAAGAAACAAAATCCATCAATATGCTGTGTACAATAAACACATTTAACTGGAAAGGAAATTCATAGACTGAAAATCAAAGGAGAGAAAACAATTTTTTCATGTGACAGGAGACCAGAAAAAAAAAAGCAACAGTAACTTTCCCATAAACCACAGAATATATAAAAAAGATATGGCATTTCCATGCAGTGGAAAACTACATAGCTATAAAGTAGAATAATCTCTAGGTTCTTGTAAGTAAATGGATGAAACTGTTCATGGGCAAAACAGTTCAAACTCATAGTGTGAACTCTAGCTTAAGAAATAGGAGTTAATGATATCCAAAAGCAAAATAGTTATTGTAAGAGTGATAGGGGAAGAAACATCTGGGAGGGAAAGGTGGTTAATTTCTTATTGTCTTGTGGAACTCGTATATTGTTTTTACAGTTTTGTTACATTTGTCTTTGTTCTATTTTGTTCTGTTAGATTTTACTCTGATAATATGAGTAGCTATTTTGAACATAATGGGATATATTATGATAATCATGGTTGGTTACCTATTATATTATTTTGAAGTCTTATAATGGTTTCATTCATTTGTTTAATTGGTTTTATTCTGTTTTGTTTTGTTTGATTTTATTTTGTGTGCTGGTACGAACAATTATGTTGAAGAAAATGAGACATTATAGTAGCCATTAATGATTTCCAATCATCTTATTTTGAAGTCCTATCATGCTTTTGTTCTGTTTTGATTGGTTCTCTTCTGATGTATTTTATTTGATTTTGTTATGTGTGATGGCATGGACTACTTTTTTGATGAAAATGAGATATTATAGTAGCCATTGTTCATTTCCCATCATCTGGTTTTAAAGTCCCATAATGCTTTCATTCTTTTGAATGGTTTTATACTATTTTGTTATGTTTGATGTTATTGTGTGTGAAGGTGTGGACAACTATTTTGAAGAAAACAAGAGACATTATGGTAACCAGTGTTGATGTCCTGTTTTCTTGTTGTGAAGTGCTGTGTCACTTGCATTGTTCTGTTCTGATTTTCTTTGTTCTGTTTTGTTTTGTTTTCTTTTGCTTTATATTCTTTAAAATAAAAAAAAATTAAAAAAATAGGCGCTTTATCTCAGTAGCATAATTATTTGCCTGGCAAGCATGAGGTCATGAGTTTGATCCTCTGTACCACTTTCTCAAAATTATTTCTTCAATTCTATTGCCTGTTATTGGATTATTTAGGGTTTTTATATCTTTTTGGTGTTTTTCAGTTCATATTTATCTAGAAACTTTTGCATTTATTTTATAATCTTCAATTTATTGATATACAGATTTCTAAAGGATGTAGTGATGTCAATTGTAATATATATATACATATATATGATGTCAATTGTAATATATATATATATATATATATATATATATATATATATATACACACACACACATATATCTGGAATCAAACTCAGAACTACATGCTGGACAGGTGCTTATGCCACTAAGCCAAATCACCAGCCCTACCATTTTTTATTTCTATGTACATTAATTTGGGTCTTTTACTTACTATCTTTGATAAGGTTGGTTAAAAGTTTGTTCATTTTTTAATTCTTTTGAAGAAGCAGCCCTCAATTCATTAGTCTTAAATTTCATTAATTTATCCTCTGACATTATAATTTCTTCCTTGTGCTACATTTTGATTTGGATTGCTCTTTCTTTTCTAGGAATTTGATGTGGATAATTAGGTTACTTTTTTGAGCTTGCTCATTTTATCTGATATAGCCATTCATGACATGAATTTCCCTCTTAGAACTGCTACTACTGTGTCTCATAGGTTCTGGTATGTGGTACTGCCATTATCATTTGATTGAAGGAATTGCCTAATGTCTTATTTATTCTGCAACCAATTGCTTATTCAAAAGGGTACTGTTTAACTTCTGTTTGAAAAGTTTATGAGGTTTCTTTTGTCCTTGATTTCTAGTTTCATTGCATTATGCTCAGATATTATACATGTAACAATTTTGATTCTTTTTCATTTACTTAAACATACTTTATGGGATAGTATGTGGCCTATTTCAGAGAAAGTTCTATGTGCTGTTCAGACAAATATATATTCTATTGTTGCTGAGTAAGAAACTGTGAAGGACCAACTATATGACTCTCCTTAAAAGAACAATTGTCTCCATTTTGGTTAAACCTGGCACTATTTCTATGTATTGATATGTACAAATCTATCTAGGACTTTTCCTTATCCCTTCAATTAGTTTTAAGCAATGTAAATCAGTCTGGGTTAGGTATTGATTTGTAGTCTTTGAAGCAAGATGACAAGGTAGTGTTTCCTTACCCCTCTATCTCCCAAGAAATAGGTGAGATCTGTATGAGAAGCTGAATCAGATTCCATGTTGTGAGCAGGGATCAATCCTTGAGATAAGAGGCTATGACTTCCCAGGTTATAAAAGGTTACACAACAGAGTTGAAGCATCTACCTGAAAACATTAGATATTTACTGAATTGTATATGCTTTCTCTTTCTATGATTACTCTTTCTACATACTCTTCTCTCTGCACATTGCAGAGATGATATCTGGCCTCCTACCTAACCCCACTATTTTCACAGTCACTAATCCTCAAACCATTCCCTTCTTCACAGATTAATAAAATCTGGGTTCAGCATTTGGTTGAAGCCTTTGTTCTAGTGAACCTTCTCCTTAACTGGATATAAGACTCCCTTGGCTCTCCATAACTCTAAATGTGTCTTAGTGTCTTTATTCTCACCATGGGTTGCATGACAAGTGTAGATTGGAATTAACTTGCTAGAATTTCATTAACATTCTATTAGGATTAGAAATACAAACTTTCTAGACCATGATGAGGTGAAGGAAAGGATCTCTATAGAAACTATGTAGATATTTATTAATTCCATTCATTTCAACAATGTGGTTCTGTCAAGGACCATGAATTATAATTTGAGTCTAGATGACATCCAACCTTGTCCTTTGAGCCAGATTGGAATGCCAAAACTCTCTGCTCTCTTCTGGCCACAGCTAGAAGCCCTAGGGTTAATGACTACTGTGGCACTCACAGGACAAGGTAAAACCTGGACCCCCACCCTGTCTCTTCACTGTCCTTACAAGAATGTTTTGTCAAAAAATAAAAATAAAAAATAATGCTTTGTCCTTTTCACTAGCCTAGCATAGTTGTCATTACTGCTCCCAGAAAACACTCATTGCCCTTCTTCCATTATCTTTTACTCAAATGTATTGAATAAATACCAAAATTCTAAGTAACTTGTGGCCTTTGGTTCCCCACAAACAACTTGTCTTCTTAGATCCTCCTGCACCCATATTTTATCTGTTGCTTTCTTCTCTTTGTGCATTGTAGCTTTTGATAGGAGATTTGGAACTCAACACAAGGGTCCCTGAGAACTGGTGCTCTGTAAAGGATCTCCACTATGGTTCAATTCTGATATTTGTTTGTTGATTGTTTTTGTCTAGTTCATTTGTCTGTTTGTGAGAGTGGGATATTGAGATCATGCTTTATAATTGTGTTATTTATCTGATTTTTAAATATCCATTAATTTTTGATTTGTGAGAATGGATGCGAAAATATTTGCTGCACATAAGTTTACTATCATTACTTCTTCCTGTTGAATTGTTCCATTATGCAATATGTAGTATTTTCTTTCTTTCATTTTTTTTCTCAGTACCAAGGATTGAACTCATTATGGTGTGCTTTCAAGGCAGGTGCTTCTGACGCTGAGCTAAATCCCCAGCCTTCAACATGTAATATTTTCTTTGCCTCTTTTGATCAGATTTGGGTTTAAGTACAATTTCTTTTTTAACAGGATAGCTACTTCTGCCTTTTTTGGGATTACTTTTTATATAATATTGTTTTCTCCTCTTTGATTTTTAGTCTATGAATGAATTTTTGAAATGTTTCTTGTTACAGCATGTGATTTTGTTTTGATTTTTGATCTAATCTGTCTAGTTGTGTATTTTATTTATTCATTTTGTTTTGACACAGTGTATCCCTAAATAGATCAGACTGGCTGTGAATTCACTCTGTAGCCTAGGCTGGCTTTGAACTTGTGGCTATATTTCTGCCTCAGCCTCCTAATGTTGAGATTACAGACATATGCCATCACACATAATTTGTGTGTTTTACTTGGCAGTTGAGATCATTCATAATAATTATTACTGAAAACTGAATTATTATAATTATTGGGGTTTTTTGTGTCTTTTTGAGATAGGACATAACTATGCAGTTCAGGCTGAACTGGAACTCACTTTGTAGCCCAGATTGTCCTCAAATTTACAGTTATCCTCCTGCCTCAGCCTCCTGAGTGCTGAGATTACAAGCACATGCCACCAAACCAAGCCTATTGTTTTATTTTTGTCTTGCTGATTTCCTCCCTTCTTCTTAACTGCTCATCCTTCCTTCTGTGTTCATCCCAGTAGCACTATTGGCTTCACTATCCCTTTGTAAATTATTCTTGAGAATAGAGTACTGCTTTGGTTGCAAGAATTTTTTAAGGACCTCTTTGTCATGGAAAGAACTTATTTCTCCATCAATTTTGAAAGATTGTTTTGAAGGATACATCAGTTTGGGTTGAAATTTTTTTTCTTTTTGGCCTTGAGACACTTCACTTCAAGATTTCTTGGCCTTTAAGTCTTCTGTTGAGAAGTCTGCTGTGATTAAAATGGGCTTACCTTGTTTTTTTCGGGGAGGACTTACCTTATTATATGATAAATTGCTCTTTTTTAATAGCATTCGAGATTCTGTCTTTATGATGAATTTTCACTATGATGTGTTGTGGAGAAGACTTTTCTGATCATGAATATTTGGGGTTTTGTAAGTCTCACTTCTCTGTACATCATTTCTTTTATTTGGAAATTTTGTGCTACTATTCATATAAATAGGACTTTTATGCCATTTGTACTATCTTCTGACTTTTTTTGCTAATTCCAAATAATCTTAAATGAGTTATCTTTCACATTTACCTGCTTGTGCATCCATTTTTCACTTCTTCTAATTTCTTTTAAGTTAAAAAAAGGGATAAAATTATATAGAATTTCAAAACAAAACTATAGGAAATTAACACTAGTTAACATATTACATATTGTTATCTTAAAAGCAGTTTTTCAGGGCCAGGGATATAGCTCTGTGGCACAGTGCCTGCCTGGCAAGTGCAAGGTTCCTAGTACCTCACACACCCAACAAGCCAAACTGATTCAAAAGTAATTGTTCAGATTACAAGATTTACACGTGAAAAAATGATCAAATAATGAAAATAGATATTGTGAAAAGGAAAGGGAAAGAAAGTGGTAAAAAGGAAAAAACAACTAGGATAGGGGAAACTAGGGAAACAACTGGGATAGGGGAAAGGAGAAAAGAAAGAAAGGAAATATATGTTATTTATGTTTGTATGTTTGCATGTCATATATATATATATATATATATATATATATATATGATAGATCACTGCACTATTAATCTCATTAGTTTACCTCTCATTGTTTTTAAGGTCTCTCAGAATATGCAGTCATCTGAAGAAACCCTGTCTTCTAGTTTTGATGCTCTGTCCATACAGTGGCCACTTCTTTCACCCATATTTTGAAAAGAATTTATAATCTCCTAGATTTCTTTTTGTACCTTTCATGGACTCTTTTATTTTCTAAATATTCATTCATGCTTTGTATTATTTTCTTTAGCTCATTTAACCTTTCATGTCTTTTGTAAACTCCATGATTGTTTTGTTTATTAAAGCCAAAGTATGTTTATTTGTATATTTTTTAATTTGCTGATCACCTTACAGCTCTGTTTTTTGTCTCTTTCATCATTTCATAATTCAATATTTTTACTTTAAAATTTTTTGTTAGTACATATTTTCTGGTGCATAATTTTAAACACTAGAATTTAGGAAATGTACCTAGCACATCTAAATTCTTTTTTTATTTTTAAAGTTTTCTTCTTTTCCACTCCCTCTTCCCATTTCAGTTGTGCAACTTTTGATTTTCTACCCACTAATGCCTCCTGGAGAGTTAAGAATATTTTAAAGGAAATTTGTTTTCTTGTTTTCTCTTTTTTTCCTTCTTTCTTTCTTTGTTTTCTTCCTTCTTTCCTTCTTTTTTTTTTTGAGATAGCATCTTACCATGTAGTTCATGCTAGTCTTGAACTCATTATGTATCCGGGACTGGCCTTGAGCTCATGGTGATCCTCTTGCCTCAGCTCCTGTGTGCTGAAATTACAGGCATGTGCCACCACACCCTGATAATTTTTTATGTATGCTGATTTTTGTTGGTCAATTAGAGGACTAAGACTTTCTTAGTATCATGGGTATTTCTTTAATTAGTGTCTGCTTGTCATTGCTGTAATCCACAGTGGTTACTTATGGGCACTGGCCTCTGTCCCAATGTTGTAGGCAGCTGAGTTAGTCAGAAATATTATAGGCAGTGAGATAGGACTAGGTCCTCAATAGAGCCAGTGCAGACACCTGGCAGCTGCCAGGGAAAGCTGATGACGCCTCCTGCTGTGGACCAGGCCTCAAGACAAAAGGCCAAACAAATGCACCCACATCCTGAGGATTGATACCCTAAATAGTTTCCATCCCCCTAGGAAAGAATCACTGGTCTGTAAGAATGCCCACTTTCTATGTGACTCCCTTCTCCATTTGTCCCTAATGTAATCAATTTTACCTGAACTACTGATCTTATTCGCTAACTGTAGTTATGTCCAACCTTATGCCCATCTGCTTTGTGAGTTCCCAGTCTTCCCTCACTTTAAACCCATGGTTTTACTCTATAAAAGTCCCTGGAAAAGACAGAGTCTTTGGCAACCCACTCAGGACCCCTTCTGTCTCTCTATAAATATATTCTACTCTTCACCTTTGTTATTCCTAAAATCCATTCTTTGATTTTAGAGAACACGAGCTCGCAGACATAGTAGGTCAAGAGTTTCATTCCCCTATATCACAAAGATCCAACAATTTCCATTAATTTGGGAAAGGGTTGTGCAGTATATTTGGCCCAGTACTCAGTTTTTTTGAAGTGGACTTCAGTATTGTTGATTATACAGAAGCAAACTAGATATCAGCATACAGAAGAGAAAAAAACAGCTAAGAGCAACAGTTATACTACCCTGGCAATAGAAACAATATCATCAATGATAATAGAGTCAAAGAGAAACTGGGTACTGACATACTGTAAAAATCAATAAACACTAGCAGTGTACCACCATTAAATACAGAAATCAGACCTAGATAATTATAACTTACAAACAAAAATAAAGCAAATATTGACATACAGTAAATACAGATATCCCTTATTTGACAATCTACCTGTTTAACAACTGTTTGAATATATGACTGAGGTGTGGTGTTCAGATTTACATCCCACAACTTGGATTTAAGACCTGTGTTTTCCTTATTTTGGGTAAACTTCTGTGCATTCTTTTTATAGAGCCTCAATGCCTTTATTTTATACAGTATACCTTGTTTATATAGTACTGCAATTTTTGTTGATTGTGCCATACAGTACAATATTATAATTTTATTGTGTTATACATTACAGTACTTCATGTAAGAGTTACATAAATAAAAGCAAAATCATCAAGATGTAGATTCCCTTGGCAATTTCTTTGTTCTGAATATTGTAGTGTACATACTACATACAATTCCTCATTTAGCAACCAATTCATTTAGCAACCTAGTTGAAGGTACAAGTCTCAGATGTTAAACAAGGAGTCTGTATCTACTAAATGTAACAGCTATACCTCTATTAACAATAGAAAAGAATTCAACAATAGTAGCATAGTTTACTAAAAAATCTACAATTAATAAACTTAATTAATAAACTTTATGGTCATATTATTATATATGGAGAAGATGGTGAACAGGTGAATGAAAACAAGTAGAATTTGAAAAATAAAGAAACAAGATGAAAATGAGGTTAAAAATTTGAGATTAAAAAGTCCTCTTAGAGTCCAGGATATAGCACAGTGGCACAGTGCCTGCCTGGGGAACACAAGATCCTGAGTTTGATTACCAATTCAGAAAAAAAAACGTCCTCTTAAGGAGTGAAGGGAAATGACTAGAATTATAGAGCAGTAACACCAAGAAACACAAAAGAAGAGAACAAAAAAGAAGAGGGAGTAAAATAAAGACAAAAAAAGAAAGAGCTGGGTGTGGCGGCACTTGCCTATAATCAAAGCACATGGAAGACTGAGGCAGGAGAATTGCCATAAGTTTGATTTCAACCTGGACTACATAGTGAGTGAGCTCAAGGCCTGCCTGAGCTATATATTGAGACCTTGTCTCAAAAAACCAAGAGAGAAAAGAAAGAAAAAATTTATTTTTGAACGTTCAATCCCACCCTTCCTTTCCTGCTCAGCATGGCTGATCCATTGAATCTGCCCTAAGGCTATAGTCAAGTTTTCAGCTTCCACTTTCTATGTTCTTCTGAGCACCCCAAGTCATAGCCTTTTCTGTCTAGGTTTGCAGCCTGCATGTTTATGTGGCACTCTTCTACTCCATTGGTCCCTCTGTCAAAGCCTCTGGACTTTGACAACTATTTAATTCTGGGCCCATCATTGTTCATGTTGGTACATGGGGAAAGCAAATGAATTTCCAAGTTCTGTGCTGGATGTAGGTAGTGAGGTAGTGATTTAAGCAGATTGTTAAACTTAGTGCTGGCACTTTCAGATCCATCCACCTCTGACACACAAAACTGGTCTGGCTTTTTCACATGTATGGTACGGCTCCTGTGTCCTTGGATTGAGCTAAAACCTCTGGAGGAGGGTTGTCTGTGTCTAGCCTGCATTCTGTCCACATCTGTGTCTTGTAGCCACCTCCCACCCAGTCATTGTGGTAGGATGACAGTAGAAATCCAGATTGGTCTTTTAAAAGTCTCTGAATAGCTCAGTTTAGCTGAGTGATAGAGTCCTTGCCTAGCATGTACAGACCCTGGGTTCAATTTCCAGCATTACAATCAGTTAATCAATCAGCCAGTGCCTCTCAAGCCTAGAAAGCCAAGCTAAGTTGTTACTATCAGACTATCTTTGTAATACCTATAGATTTGGGTAAATATTTCTCTTTTTGAAGTCTGTAAAATATTCTGAGGGTACTATGACATGATATTTCTACTCTTAAGTCTGAGAATTTTATAAGCTAGCTACCACAGTTTTTTTCAAGGGAAGTTTGTAGGCATTTGCTCCATAAATTCAAGCTTAGTTTTTGAAAAACTGATCATACCTGGTTCTATGAGCATTATTCTCATTTATAATATACCAGTAAAAGCTTTGGCAGTATAACCAATGTTTCTAATTTTATCTTATTACAAGAATAGATTCTTATTTGGCTTATGTAAATACTACATTGCCATAAAAAACTTACTAACAGATTTAGAATTTTGGAGGGATTAGGAAAAGAGAAAAAATAATTGCTTTATCATTGCTCCAAAGGCATACTTTACTGTGTTGCTGTTAATATATAGCTTAAGTGAAAAGAGAAAAAAATTTTCCTTAATTCTGAAAAAGAAAACATGAAGGGATTAACAATGTTTCAAAACATTTTACCAAAAATTATAAGCAGACTATAGCTGTGGTAGAGCACATGCTTAGCATGTGTGAGGTCCTGGGTTTGTTCTTCCCCACCAAAAGGAAAAAGGTAGAAAAAAAATTGTATCCAACCTCATCTGTTATTTCATTGCTACTCTACTTGATTCATTGTTTGAGAAAGGGCCTCACTATGTAACCCAGGATGACCTTTAATTAGTTGTCCTCTTATCTATGCTAGCCCCAGTGGATGTAGGCTTCAAGGGAGACTTAGTTTGGTATCATCCTTACAACTAAGGGACTGTCTTTACCATTCCTCCTCCAATTCCATTCTTCATATTGTGTAGACAAACTCCCTCTGCTGGTTGGAAATAGAAGGGTATAAATACAGTATTTGTCTTTGGTTCTCAGTGCACAGTGCTTTGGAACCCAGTCACAGTGAAACCTAATACTAGACAGAACTAAATAACCCTTGATGATAGGCAATTGCTATCTCTCCAGCCATTTTTAAAAATTTTAAATTTTGAGACAAGGTCTTGCTTATTTGCTACATTGCCCAGATTGAGCTCAAACTTGTTATCTTCCTCCTTCAACCATTCAAAGTGTTAGGATTGCAGGTGTTGTGGTTTGTTTAAATGTTCCCCCAAAGCTCCATGTAGTCATGGAGGTGGCTAAATCTAGTGTTTGTGATTGGTTTATTGTCTAGCACTGGGATTGGCCGTGTGAGTGCTGCACCTGCCAGGGGCTGGTAGCCTGCATACAATATAAGGAAAGGAAGGAGGCATGCACACACACCTCCACCCTCTTTGCTCTTGTTGCTTGCAATTGCTGTGAAGAGTCACCTTGCCTTGGAGCCAACTGAGTATGGACTGAAACCTCCAAAAGTGTAAGCTAAATAAACATTTTCTTCTCTAATTTTGGGTACCAGGTATTTTTTCTCAGCAACCAGAGAAAAGTACCCAAGACAGCAGGTACATGTCCCTGCACCTCAGTTCTCATCTCTCTTTTTTTTCTGAAGAGAGAGGAAGAAGCAAGATGAAATCAAATGTTTTTCATCACTGAATTGTTAAAGTCTTTTTTTAAATTTTATTTTAAAAGGGAGTAAAATTAAACCCAACAAAACAGAACAGAATGGGACATAAGAAAGCATAAA
>PVJX010040842.1:0-14970 GCA_004027295.1 Dolichotis patagonum | reverse complement strand
AAAAAAAAAAAAAAACAAACTTTTTTTTCCCCTGTGATTTTTTTCTGTTCTCTGTTTCTGGTTTCATTTTTTTCATTTCCTTCCTTCTGCTTGGCATCATTTTATTTTTTTCTTATTTCCTGAAGGCATAATGTTATGCTACTTTCTTTCTTTTATTGATTTGTTGAATTTTTTGAGATCTTTCTTTTCTTAACTCCACGGCAGTGACCAGCCAGGTGTTACTCCTTAGTGATATGTGAGAAAAGTGTGTGTGACTTTGGAAGGGTTAATATGATATTTATTGCTAGAAGCTTGGTCTTAGAACTACTCTTGCTGCAGTTTTAGTATAGTTTAGCTTTTGGTATATTTTTGCCTCAAAACGTGTTTCAAATTTCCTTTTTGATTTCTACTTTGATCCATTGGTTTTTGGGGATCATGTTGTTTAATTTACACATACTTGTGAATTTTCCAAAATTGCTCCTATTGTTAAGCTCTAGTTTCATAGTCTTTTTTTTTTTTTTTTTTTCCTGTTTGGATCTTTGAAACAGGGTCTGTGTAGGTCAGGCTATCCTTGAACTCATTACATAGTCCAGGCTGGCCTCAAAACTCACAGAGACCCTCTTGCCTCAGCCTTGTAAGTGCTGGAATTATAGGCATGGAGCACCATGTCAGACTCTAGTTTTATGCTCTTGTAGTTGGAAGCAATATTAACATGATTATCAGTTCAATTCCAGTATTTCCTTATTGATAGTTCTCTCTGGTTTACCTGTTCACTGTTGAGAGTGGAGTATTTCAGTACCTTGTTACTGTTGTATTGCTCGTTTTCTCCAGCTTTGTGTCCAGCAGTACTTGTTCTATAGAATTGGGTACTCAGTTGTTGGGTGCTTGCTTTTTAGTTTTAAACAATGATCTTCTGTGTCTCTTGCACTTGAAGCCTGTTTTAGCTGATGGAAGTATAGCCATTCCCTATCTCTCTGGTTTCCATTTGTGGAGATATCTTCTTCCATCTGTTTAGTTTTAACCTGTGTCTTACCTTAAGGCCAGTGTGAATTTCTTAGTAAATAGCATATACATAGCTGGGTCTTGTTTTTCAGTGCAATTGTCAGCCATTCTGTCTTTTTTTTTTTTTTTTGGAACTGGCGATTGAACTCATGACCTTGCGCTTGCCAGGCAGGCCCTTGTACCACTGAGCTAAATCCCTAGCCCCTATTCTATCTTTTGATTAGATAGTTTAATCCATTTCCATTCAGTGTAATTATGAGTGTGTAAGAATTTACATATTAGTCAGTTTTCCCATTCTAAATAACCTTTGAATTTAAAAGCGTGGTGGTTTAGTTTGGTTCTAAGTTTTTTTTTTTTTTTTTAAATTTTAAAGAGAATAAAACAAAAGAGGGCAGAACAGAGCAGATCAGAACAGAACAACATAAGCAACACAGCACTTTACAATAAGACAACCGGACATTAACAGTAGCTATCATAATAACTCTTTCTCTGCTATAGTTGAGTATAGTTTCAAATACAATAATATCAAATATAACAAAATAGTATAAAACCATTCAAGAGAATGAAAGAATTACAGGACATTCTGAACCGAATAACTATGATGAATGGCTACTATAATATCTCATTTTCAATAAAAAATTTGTTTATACTATCACATATATTAAAATCCCAATAAGACACAACATAATAGAACCGATGGTAATAGAAGAATAGAAGCATGGTAGGAGTTCTAAGCAAGATGATATTAAATCATCAATGGCTGCCATAATGTTTTATTTTCTTCAAAACAGCTTTTCATACCATCACACATAATGAAGTCAAATAAAACAGAATAAAACCATTCCAACTGATGAATAAAAACATTGAAAGGCTTCTAAGCAATGAAATGGGGAATCATGATTACTATAAAATCTTATATACTCTTACCAACTCTCTTAGTAGGGAGACTATACAGTATTTACACATGTGAGTTTGGTTTATTTTGCTTATGAGTATGGTCTCAAGTTTTAAAGGGTACTGTTCACAGTGGGGTGATTCTAAGATAGAAGCATCATAATGGAATAGCATGGTGGAAAAAACTCCTCCCTTCATGGTAGCTGGATGCAGAGCACGGGGAGGAGCACCAGTGACCACCACCAGGGACCCCCCCCAACTGCCCTGCGCGCCCCCCCCCAACCGGGAGTGCCAGCAGGTTAGTGTGCTGAGGTGTGGTGCAGCCACCCCTGACGGGCCTCTTAATCCAGTCGGGTTGGCTGTAAAGTGTACTGTGAAGTGTAGCTGACACAGTTCAGCTATTTTGTTAATTGTTTCATTGTTTTATAGATCTTTTGTTCTTTCCTTCCTTGAATTATGTTTGTTATTAGAGAATTTTCTGTAATGCTGTTTTGATTCTTTTTATTATTTGTGTATTTGCTGTAGTTACTCACTTTATGGTTACTGTGAAGCTCATGTAAAACATCTGAAAGTTATAGGAGACTGTTTTGTACTCATAACAACTTCAGTTGCCTATATAACCTCTGGACTTGTATCTTGCATCTAACAAGTTGTATTTGTGATGTAAAATATGCCTCATGTATTTTTTTTTCTTTTCTTTTTTTTTTTTTGCCTCCTTCCCAAATCTTTTAGATGCCTCAAGTTTTCTTGTGGTTTAGGATTTCTCTTGCTATAGTTTATCATAAACCTAACTTTGTTGAATGTATTTATATGTAAACAAAAGAATAAAAACGATGTTACAAAATTTCAAAATAATATAATTGACTAACAATGGTTAATATATTATGCATTTTTATCTTCAAAATAGTTGCTCAGATTATAAGATATAGGCATGAAAAATGATCAGTGAAAGCACAAACGGTTCTTTTTGATGAACAGAGATTAGTAGTATAATTATATATCTTGTATGTGTGTTTCTCTGTGTGTGTGTGTGTGTGTGTGTGTGTGTGTATGTATATATATGTATATAATCTTTTAGGGAAAAGATTTTTACTCTTTTCCCCCAGACACAATTGTTCTTTCTTTTTGAGCAATTTCTTTCCCTTTCACAATATCTATTGTACATTTTAGAACTTACTCTTTTCACTTTTTTATACTAGGGAAATAAGACAGTGTTTACACATCTGAGTCTGATTTATTTCACTTACAAGTATGATCTTTAGTTGTGTCCATTCACCTATAAAAGCCTTGAGTTTGTCCTCCTTTATAGCTGAGTAGTGTCCATTGCATAAAAATACCACATCTTTTTTTATCCATTCCGTGGTTGATGGGCATTTGAGTTGTTTGCAAGATTTGGCTGTTACAAATTGTGTTGCTGTGAACACGAATGCACACGTATCACTGTAGTGTGATATTTTTAATTCTTCTTTAATTCTATTCCACTTCTACCCAGAAGTGGAATAGCTGAGTCAAATGGACCCCTCCAATCCTAGTTTTTTGAGGATTCGCCATACTGATTCCCACTGTGGTTGTACCAGTCTGCACTCTCACCAACAGTAGAAGAAGGTTCCTTTTTCACGACAGCCCTGCCAACATTTGTTATTGGTTGATTTCTTGATGGCAGCCATTCTTTCTGGGCTGACATGGTATCTTTTGTTGTTTTAATTTGCATCTCTCGAATGACCAGTGATATTGAACATTTTTTCATGTATTTATATGCCATTTGTATTTTTTCATCTGAGAAATGGATGTTCATCTCAGATGCCCATTTTTGGATTGGGTCTTTTAATTTGGAGGGCCTGATTTTTTAGAAATCTGTGTTCCAGATACAAGTCTGTCTGAGGGACAGTTGGCTAAAATTTTTCCACGTTCTGTAGGTTTTCGTTTCACTCTGGTGATTTCTTTCGATGTGCAAAAACTTTTTAATAAAATTAGATCCCAGTTTGTTATTTCTTTGAAGTACTTCCCAAGTATTCAGAGCTTTTTCTTATTTTTGAGACAGGTTATCCCAGTGTAGCCCAGGCTGGTTTCAAACTGGCAATTACAGGCCTCCACCTCCCAAGTGCTGGGACTCTGCCACCACAACCAGCTCCTTACTGTTTCTCACTGTTTTTGGGTTTTACCTTTACACTAGAGATGCACTGACCTGACCTTTCTTCTCCTTTTCTTTCTTTTTTGTCTTTTTGAGACAGGGTTTCACTGTGTAGTTAAGGCTGGCCTTTAACTCACTGTGTAGTCCAGGCTGGCCTGGAACTCAAAGTAATCTTCCTGCCTCAGCCTCCTGAGTGCTGGGGTTACAGGTGTGCATCGTCCGTCACGCCTGGGTTACACTGATTTCTAAAGTGCCATATGTTATGCTGTATATTTACCTTTACTACAGAATTTTAATTGAAATATGTCTTGCTGAGGACCTCTTTTAGACATCTGAGTTTCACTGGTCTAGATATCCATATCTATTTCAAGGCTTTGGAACTTTTTAGCAATTGTGTCGTTAAATAAACTTTCCCTATTTTCTATTTTGTGTAATTCTCATTACACTACAATTTGTTCACTAGATCCCATAGTTGTATTTTCTCTTGTTTATTCTTTTTCCTCTGACTGGGTAATTTCAAAGGAACCTATCTTTAAGCACTTAACAGTCCAATTATTTAGAGGATGAACAAAAATTGCATATTTTTTCATTGATTTTAGAAGATAATAGGAAATATAAAGTGACAAATATAAAGTGACAAAGTATGCGTGTATCTTATGCACACCAGAATCGAATGGGTGAAACAGCACCCGCTGAGCGACCCTGGGGACAGTCAGTGTGTACACAGATGCGCTGCCTGGGTGGTCTTTTACTCACTGAATTCGTCTAACTCCAGACTTTTTCTTTGGTTCTTCTTTGTAATAGCCGTTGAATTTGTTGTTCAGCTCAGTTGGGTTCCTGGTTTCCCTGTCAGTCTGTCATCTCTTATCTCACTGAATTTCCCAGGACTACTATATTAAGTTTCTTCTTAGGCATTTGATAAATTTTCTTTGGAGTCAGTTACGGACAGTTGTGATGCTCCTTTGGTGGTATCTTCCTTGCTTTTTCTTCTTTCCTGTGTCCTTACGTTAATTTCTGCACATCTGGTGGAGCAGTCCCCTCTCCCAAGCTTTACTCAGGAGGCTTTGGCGAGGACTTGTCCCTGGAAGAGGGCTCTGCTCTGCCAGCTGGGCATGGCGAGGTGGCTCTCCTTGCACACACATGCGGTGCTGTCGCCCGTGTGCCATCCATAGCAGCAGTGCCAGTGACGCGGACGGAGGAGTTGGTGGCAGCGGGGACGGCAGTGTAGGTAGTTTGGGCGCTGGGCACCGGAGCTCTTGGGTTTCTCTTTTCCCTCAGTGGAGTTTTAGGTGAGGGTATTTTTCTTGGTGTCAGGTCTGACAGCGCTTGGGAGCAGCTGCCAACAAGCTGGGTTTCAGAGCACAGATGCTGCTCAATGCTGCGGAGTCGGGGTCCCCAGCACAGGCCCTCGTGCGGCGCCCCAGTCCATCCTTTCACTTAATCTGTCTGTAAAGACTGCTTATTCTTCTAGGATACGCTCTGTTTTCTGTAACATTTACCACATTTTTAGAGTACAGTTCGGTGACTTTAGAATATTTGCATGTCTTTGAGTCATTGCCGTTATGTAATTCAGAAGTATTTTCCTTATCCCAAAAGAAATCACATACGTATTAATAGTCACTCCCCTCACCTACCTTCTGTTCCTCTGGGTTTACCTGTTAAGATAATAGTATCAGTGGAATCAGACACTGCCAGGTAGCCTTTTGCACCTGCCTGTTTGTGCTTAGTATGTCTTCAGGGTTCATGCAGGTTACGGCGTCTGTGCTTTGGAGGCGCATGGTGCTTAATTGTATAGATGTAGCACACTTTATCCATTATTTAATGGGTATTTGGGTTGCATATGTTTTTGACTATTATGAATAATACTGCTGTGAACATTACAAGTTTTTGTGTTAATGGTTGTTTTTAAACTTTCAGATATATATGTAAGGGAAATTGCTAAGTCATACACTAAGCTTGAAAAACTAAAATATGGCAGTAGTTTGAAAAACTACAATATGGCATAGGTTTAAAACTTTAGTAATTGTGTTGATAATTTTTATTTGGAGAATTTGGTCGGGAAACCAAGTTTGGGGTTCAGTACTTCCTTCCTATAAGTATTGAGTTACTATAATGTCCTCATAAAAGAGATTTATATAGACTTCCTTATTGACTGTTTTTAGGAAAAATTTAGATAATGTTTCTGAGTTAAATGTATTTCTGTGGCAGGGTAAGGTCAGTTATCAGTATTTTAGAGAACTTTTAAAACTTTTTTTGTTAGCTAAAATTGCGGCCCAGTGGGCCCATAGGAGTGTCACGTTTCTCATAGATAATATGTTTTAAGGGCACCTTGTTTCTCTTACAGGGTTCTGACTCTGGGAGGAGGGCTGCCTTACTTGGAGCACCTTAATCTCTCTGGTTGTCTTACTGTCACTGGTGCAGGCCTGCAGGATTTGGTTTCGGCTTGTCCTTCTCTAAATGATGAATACTTCTACTACTGTGACAACATTAACGGTAATGTCTTTTAACAATGAGCTGATTTTGAAGGAATTAGTGTGGAAAATGTTGGCAGTTCTAATAATTTTTATAGTTTCTGTTTGGTTTTCTAGATTCCTAATATTCGAAATTGTTTTACTTTTAGTTTTAGTTCTTTAAATTTGATAATATTAAAAAAACACAGATATTCTCAAAAATTAGTTTTTCTTGGGTTACATATTTTAGCCCACAGAAAAGAGCTGTTTAAACATGACTTCTACAACTTTATCTCAGTTGGCTTTCAACATTTTAACTAACATTTAACGGTAGCCTTCC
Source organism: Dolichotis patagonum (assembly GCA_004027295.1). NCBI lineage: Eukaryota > Metazoa > Chordata > Mammalia > Rodentia > Caviidae > Dolichotis > Dolichotis patagonum. The sequence goes on along the minus strand of PVJX010040842.1, from coordinate 8,174 downwards.
CCGGCCCGTGCCCTGCCCCTTGTGTCCCACCCACCCACTCCACGGGTGGGCACAGCATGGTGTCACTGACAAGATGAGATGACTCTGTCCCAGGTTCTGGCTTTTTTTTGTTTTTTTTTTTAGTCTATTAGAAATGTATTTGAAATCTGGATTCAATATTCACATGCTGCATGTCTTGGTTATTTTTCTCTTGTTGCTGGGACAAAATACTTAACTCTCAAAATTAAGGCAGGAAAGGTTTATTTAGCTCACAGTTTGTGGAGGTTTCAGGCTGAAATCAGCTGGCTTTAAGGCAGAGATGCACATGGCAGAGGGCAATAGCTCATGGCAGCAGGAAACAGCACAAGCAACAAGAGCAAAAGGAGAGGAGCACGGAGAGAAGACTCTTTTTGTCCCTTACGTTGTATATAGCCCACGTCCACTTGGGTGTGGTATGCACACCCATAATCCCAGCATTGGACCATGAGTCAGTCACAAACTCTAGAAGCCTGCCCCTGACGGCATGAGGCCGAACACAAACCACAACTCTGCATGTGTCCCAGCTTCACACGTGATAACTGAACGGTACTAGTTCAGATCATAGTGTACATGTGCTGTCTGTGCATTGTCAGAAGCATAGATACATGAAACAGAAATTTGGGTTTGTCACACTTAAATTCCTTTTAAACATTTTAAATGATCTTTTACTATGCGTTAGGTGAATTATGCACGAAATGACTTAAACATATAAAAGTAACTAAGAAGGCCTAATGGAAGAAGATAAATGCCTATGTCACACTCCAGCCAATTGTATTCTGGTTATATCTTTTGCAGTTCATAACTTCCCTAGTTAAAAAATGAAAAAAGAACAAAGAACAAGAACTATTTAAACTTACCTTTCACTACTTAGTCTTAATTGGCTTACTACATTTAACTGGAAAATCATACAATGAAGATTTATAATCAAATAACTTGAGCAGTTTTCTTGGTTCTGAGAGCTATATACCATCATTTTTGTGAAGAAATAGCTATAGTTTCAGAATAACTTCCTATTACTGAATACTAGAATAATTTTTTAAAGTTTTAAGTGAATTTTAAGTTGAAAGAAGACTATAAAGCATAAATGTGGTACTTTCTAGGTGATAGAAAAGTGCCTTAAATATCAAATCAGTAAAAAAAAAGAGCATTAAAAGTGGCAGGAAGTCTCACCAAGTCAGGCACATAAGCAAGTCTTTACTATTTTGGTACCAGGCCTCTTCTGACAGAGTGCTCATTAATTGATGCTGAAGATTAGTATGCTCACTGCAGTTGAAATGTAACCCTCTCCTGAAGCAGAACTGTTAAATGTAACGGAAGAAACACTGTAAGATGATCAGACTGATAGTAATAACCATAACAGTTACTGGGCAAATGAAGCTGTTGTAAATAGTTCACACACCACATTAGTTCATTTAATAATCAAAGTAATCTGAGGTAAAATACATTATTATCTGTGTTAGTGCTAAGAGAATCATGGGTAAGAGGAACTAAATGGATTACGGTTATACAGCTGGTACACTGAAGAGGCAGAAATACTCATTCTTTCAGACTTTTGAGGCATGTAATAGGTTAATCTCTTAAAAATGGCAAATTGTTACAGTAAAATTCTTTAAAAATTTTTGGAAATTCCTCTAGTTTTACAACATTAAAGCACTCATTAACAATGTAGAGGTGTTGATATTCTAGATACAGTGATTTCTTGGAATGATAGTTGTATTTTTCTAGTAGAACAACTTTATCAAATGCAATAGATGAGTAGTAATATGCAGTCCTCAGGAGTTCTGGGTCTGGTTCCACATATATCTCGCTGAAGACTGCTGAGGGCATAACGCAAGGTATTGAGAAAAGGCTGAAATGCTTTAGACATGTCTAAAATTCCCAAATACTATTTTGGAAATTGATTCTTGAACCTGTTCTTAAAATTCATCAGCTAGGGCTGAGGATGTAGCTCAGGTAGAGCATTTGTCTAGCGTGTGTGAGGCCTGGGGCTCAATGCCCAGCACCGCAAAAAGAAAAGAACGCTCACCAGGTAAGTATTTCTTGCTTTGTTTGTTAAGCCTCACTGCCCTGGCATGAGCCTGTTGAATGTGCTGTTTCACAGTACATTAAGGGGCATTTGGTAGTGATCGGTAGAAACTAAATTTCCCCGGATAAAAAGCTGCTTCTCAATTAACAGTCAACAAATCAGCCTTCTGTGTTTGTAACTGGGAAGAATTTACACAGCTGAGATTCTGCCCTGTGCCTTCCTAGACCGTGTACTGTGTCTCTGAGAGGGGCTGGTTCACTTTAATATGAGGAGAGGAGCAGCTGAATTTTTCTCCGGCAAAACAGCGAGCTGGGAACACCACCAGAGAGAGCAGTGACACACTAGTAGGTAGAGAAGTTAGCAAACCTGCTGTTCCAAAAACTTGGATTTTCTTTCAGTGTGAGACAAGAGGTCTCAGCCTTCTTCCTTCTGTAATCACATTGTTTTGTAGATGGCTTCGCATGTCCTGATGTTGCAGCACTAAATTGGAGCGCATCTTTGCTCTCTTTGGCCTTTAGCGTGTAATTAAATAGTGGTGTAAAGGAGTGTTACTTTGTTTACAGCCAGTTTAGCCTCTAAAAACAAAGAATGCTGATCAGTGAAGTGTTTTCTGCAGAGAGCTTTAGAAGAGAGTTTTGTGTTTTGTATTTAAACATGAAGTTTTAGCATTGTGGATTTCAGTGTACTTCCTCAGACTTCTAGAACATATCAAAAGTAATCAATAACCAATTATTTTTTTGAGAAAAACATTTGTATATTACACTTGAACATAATTTCACTGTAGGGTGCATTTGGCAATAAATCTCACAATTTGCTATATTTGTTTTTTCACATATAGATATTTCACATGGTGTGAAATATTGTTTTAGTTCATTTTTGTGAATAGTCTCTTGTATTTATGTGTTCTAAACTTCTTGAAATAACTTTGATGATAGGATAAGTTAAATTTTAAAATCTTTTGTACTTTGTTGGTGCTTATTTCATTTTAATCTGCTTTGAATGCATAAATACTAAAGTGTTCCCAAGGAGCCATTATATTCCTTTTGCTGAATATAAGAACTTTTTTGAATATGTGCTTGGTAATTTTCAGGAAATGAACTCTGTGTTTTTGAGATACGGTCTCCCTATGCAGTTCAGGCTGGCCTTGAACTCATTATGTAGTCCAAGGTGGCCTTGAACTCACAGTGATCCTCCTGCCTCAGCCTCCTGAGTATTGGGATTACAGGTGTGCATTACCACCAAGCCTCTGTACATGAGTGTTAACTAAGAGATCTGAATTTGAAAGATTTGAAAGGAAATTGTAATGCTTGGATAATACAGCATTAAATCTCCCTTTGTAACGCATCAAGGCACGATTTGGGAGAAGTGAAATGTTGCTGCAGAGTGGTTTGTCACAGAACTTGTGATATAGCATCGCAGCTAGTTGGATAAAGCAGTGCTGTAACACAGTCTTTTCCTGAAAGGATGTGTGGGACCACCTGGAAACTGTTAGAATTATATCCAGATGGCAGGGTGACACTTGAACCAGTGTCTTCCAAAACAATTCAGCTTGTACAGTAAATGTTCAGTGAATGCTTACAGACCCTCTTCTATTGTTTTTATTATTTCTGAAACTAGTATGTTTTAATATAGAGTCTTAGAGTAATGAGGAAGCATATTTAGGTGGTAGATATTTTCCATATTTGAAAGTAACTTGATTTAAAATTAGTTTGCTAAAAGATAACCTGCATAATTAGTCACATTATTAGCTTAAAAAAAGTAAATATGGTTAACATTAGTCATTAACTGAATAGTAAATGATGAAGCAAAATTTTTCCTAAACACTAGCACAGATTTTGGAAGAGATAAAGATAATCATCCCATATTCAAACAGTAACTACCTAGAGAAATACACTATGCTAAGCATTGATATAAAGAGCAAATTTTGATTCCTGTAAATGATTTATCATGACTTTTAAGTTTGTGTTTCATTTGAATGTAAAAAGTCCTCTTACCTATGACGTTTACAAAATTCTTCATTAAAAAGTATTAATTGGAATGACAGATCTATTAGAGCTCTGAAGAACATTTGAACAATGACAGCATATAAATAATTTGTGCCTATTTGCATTTCAATGTATATGTAATTTATGAATTAAGATAGATTAGCTTCTAGTTCTGGAAGTGGCACAGTCTCAGATGATTTGCTGTCTTGTGTTTCTAATTTAAGTAAAAGAGGAATTACAGGTAAGTTGAGGTAAGTGCAGAACTACAGCATAAGTAACGCACAGACCCTTGGCCTGGAAGACAGTCGTTGTATAATGTAAATTGGGGAAATAAAGGCTGTATAGTTCTTTTCACCTAATATTTAAAATTATTTCTTACAAGATTTAGTCTTCACCATACATTTAAAGATTCTACTTCATGATTATGCCACTTTATTTTCTTAATTCTTTAGTATAGTTTTGCCCTTACAATTATTTGGGTTCTTGGTCCTCCATTGAGATGAAAATTTTCTGGTTGTAATTCAAATATTTAAAGGGAACTGCTGCATATTTTGAATTAGTATTGTCTCTTGAAATACAACTGTTGACTGGATGTACTTGACAGCCTAACATACCTGTTTTCTTCTTGTTCAGTTCTGTTGTTCATTTATTTTTTCTGAGCACCTCCTTTGAGATACTTACGGATCTTACTGTTAATGTTGCCTATAACGCCCATGCTCTGGAAATTGTTACGCACCTGTTTTCTACAATATGAAATTAAGTTTAAAACAATGATTGTCTACTTGTACTTTTCTCTAGGCCTTCAGGAGAATAAAATCGTTGGCTGGAATCTGTTGCTTTCATGGATTACTGTTCTAGGGTCAGATAACCAGTCACTCCACTCACTGACCTTCTGATGATACTACAGTTTCAAAGCTGTTAATATTATGGTTATTAGTTATGTACTTGTAGGCTTCTCTGGATAGAGCCTGCTTTTATGTTTAAAAACACCACTGTATTCTCTCTCGATCTATCTAGAATCCCACTGGAACTCCTACTGAAGGAAGTGGCACATACTATACTGTGTCAGTATCAGTAAATTTTGTATTGAGGAAAGATGCTGACAGCAGAATTCTCTTAGCGTTCTGCTGAATCCAGAGTACATGTTGATATGTCTGTAGTTTTCATCTCTCATTTCCCACCGTGCCTTTACTCTGAGCACAGAGTGGTACAGGTGGCCAGAGTGGACCCTGAAGATGTGGGGTCCCTGCGTCTTTTAGGTGGTGGGATGGTGAAAGCAGAGTGGCCTCTGGACAGGCAGGAGTCTCCAGGACAGTAGCTTCCCTGATCTGATTTCCCTGGGGAGGTCCTTTTTTACTTTTATGTACCTCATTTGTGTTGTTTCCAGCCATCCCTTACAGTACAGTTCACTGTAACATTCTTTCTTTCCCTTTCTGTCAGGTAAAATAAAGTAGGACGTGGCTCGGTGTGCTGACACATACCAAAAGTCCCAGTCCTTAGGAGGTGAGGCAGAGGATTGCTTGAGTCCAGGAGTTTGGGGTCAACCTGGGCAACATAGAGCCCATCTCTTTGGTACCGGGGATCGAACTCACAGCCTCCTGCTCACCAGGCAGGCAGGTGCCTAAGCCGCCGAGCTAAATCACCGGCTCAAGCCCATCTCTTTAAAAACAAAAAGTAGACATTGTGAAGTATTTTGGAATGTTTTAGTTTGAAAAATTGAATCTGCATATCTCTTTACTCTTTATTTTTCCCTTAAAAAATTGAGACTAGAATTACATGGTGATAAAATCCTGCTTGGGTACATTTTGGCAAAAACTGGCAGTTTAGACATTTCCTCACAGACGCTGCAGGCCAGGGGCATGACTGTGAGGCAGGACGTGGTTCGGGAAGGGTACGCTGGGGAGGACTGGGCCTGGGCAGTACAGCACGGCAGGTAGTGAGTGCTCCCAGGGAGTCTAGAGGGAAGCCTGTTGAAGCCTGACCACGGGAGAAGACTTTCCAGCTATGGAGTTTCTCATCTGGACATTTCTCATAAATACCGACACATGGGAAGAGTTTTGTCTTTGTGGCTCAGATGACCTAACGTTATAGCTTATGTCAAGGAAAGATAATCTTAAGAAAGAATACTGCTTTGTAAATTTTAAATTTTTGGTCCATTAAGACAGTTCTAATGTTTGATCTTAAAAATGGAATAGATTTTTATTTTGATTAAATAAAAATGGGCTTGCAGTGATTAATTTTATATTTAAAGTAACTTTAAACATGTTACTATGGAAAGTTTTAAACATATAAGCAGAATAATGCAGGAATCCTTGTGTACCATCGGCCTGCGCAGTTACAAGTCTGTGAGCAGCCTCTTTTCTGCTCTGCCCCATTCGTTCAAAGCTGATCCCAGGGTCCTGTCAGTTCTGAAATTAAATACAGACTGTTTGAAAATGAATGAAAGCATCGGCCTGTGGTGACAAACCTATGGCTGGCGTGTTACTGTGTGTTTCTTTTAAGACAAATGATGTTAATGAATGAGGTTTTTTGTTTTTTTCTAAACTAAAGCCTCAGTATTCAGGTTTAATTGCAGTGTTGACACTTGGTGATAAAGAAGTGGAGTTAGAGTTTGGGCACTCTAAAAGGTTCACCATTACAGACATAGGCTTTTAGAATTCCACATAACACATAAAATTCACTTACTTATTTGTTGTTTCCATAGTGAAATAGAGAAGCATTTTGCTGCACTGATTACATATCCTAAGAAATTCTCTCCTTTTGTATATGCCATTTTGGGAATACAAAGAGAAGTTAAATTTCAGAAAACACCAGAAGAAATGATGTTATCAGATTTGCCTTCTTTTGCAGTGAAGTGCTGCTTTAAAAAAGAAAACAACGTTTAAAGTACAGTTTTGCGTTAAGCTGGTAGTACTCCAATATACTGTGGCTTTTCAGTTGCAATCCTTTGGATATATTCAGCAGTAAAATCATATTTCGTGTGCTTTTAAGTTTGTTTGGTCCTTCTATATCACAGTTACTGAGTTTGGGCACAGAACTAATTGTATTTTTTCATGATTCAGAAATACTGAAAGACTTCAATAGAATCAAACAACCTTTTTCACATTTGCCTGGCTTTATGAAAGTACTTAGCATTTGAGAGTATAAACGAAACTTGATTTTCTAGTTCTCTGCTATGTTCTCTGGTGGATCTTTTGTCTAGTATTTGGGTAGCATAATGTGAATGCAGTAAAATGCCAGTTATTCCACAGATATTACTGCTCTACATTGTAAGTGAATCACAATTTTTATTATGTCTCAGATGGTTTACTCATTATTTACTGAAATTTGGAAAATAAGTTCGTCTATCCTACCATATGATTTTTTTCTCTCTATAAATAATAATTAAAAATACAGCAAACATTCTAAACCTGTGTCTATAGTGTATCTTAAACTTTATATATCATATTTATTGTAATTACTAATAACTGACCTATTACAGTGTTGTTTTGTCTTTTTTTGTTTTTCTTCTTTTATCACATTTCTAGGGTATCTATTGTTAAATTAGCCAGGCAGTCCTGCTTCTGTAGATTGCTCTTTTTCTTTAGTTTTTATTTTGTAAAATTGTTGCCAAAAATTATTTCTTTTCCTTTCTTAGGTTATCTTTTGGACCATGAAAAATATTGGTTAATGTCAAGCTGTTAATGGGAATATTCATCTGATTAATTTTACAAGATTCTACTTCTGTGATATAAATATCCAGTATAAGATTCTGTTATATAACTTACATAAATACACTGCTAGTAGAGCAAATACAGTTTTTAGCTCCTTCAAAGCAAAGTTGTTTTTATATATAAGATTGCTAAGAAATTCCTCCTCTCACACTTTTCTCTTTTCATACAGGTCCTCATGCCGAAACCGCCAGCGGATGCCAGAATTTGCAGTGTGGTTTTCGAGCCTGCTGCCGATCTGGCGAATGACCCTTGACTTCTGACCTTTGTCTACATTTAGCTGAGCAGGCTTCCTTTCATGCACTTTACTTATAGCACATTTCTTGTGTTAACATCCCTTTTTGAGTGTGTCTTGTTTTGGCCTCATTCCTTACAACCTCAGAAATCTTAATACCAGTGAATTGTACAGTGTTGTTTCTTATGCACAATATATTT
>PVJX010040841.1:0-14971 GCA_004027295.1 Dolichotis patagonum | reverse complement strand
GGGCTTTTAGCCAGATCTATGTTGCAAATCAAGAGCAAAGAGCCCAGCAGGATAATTTAAAACACTGTGAGTTTGGCCAGAGGGAAAACTCCAGTAAAGCTGTGGATTGTAAAGATAGGGCTGAGATTTGATTGCTGAGAAGAAACAGAGAGATAAGAAAGATGGCCACCGGGCATCCCAGGAAGCAGCGGGTCTCTACCGTTTGCAGCCCCAAAACTGCAAAAGTGAAAGAATTTTCTCAAATGAGAAAGCTTCAGAGCACCATGCTCCAGAATGGCACGGGAAACCACATGAGGTTCCAGAATGGCGACAGCCACATGAGGTTCCAGAATGGCAGCAACATAGAAAAGCTTTTCTTCACAATCGGGTTCACAGAGCCCAGAGATCTAGGCAATCGACCCCTACAGCCGAGAGAGAAAAGCCTGGCTACTGCTCCAGCTGGCAGCAAGCCTTGGTGGCATCCACATGGTACTGATTTCAGGTGCAATGAAAATGCACATATTCTGAGGGTAAGACGGCTTCCACCTTGATTGCAAAGGGCCTGGAAGGCCAAGCAGTGTGCCCCTGAGAGGACAATTTGTAAAGATGTAAGTGTGAAGCCAAAGGTGCAGTTGAGACCCCAGAAGTTTGGAAAAGCCAAGAACGTGGGTCATCCAAGGAAAGCTGCAAAAACCGATCAAAGGGGGCTTAAGAGAGAAGCTGTGGGAGCTGAAATCCCTGGAAGTGCCCTGGGGGTGGAATCACCCAAGCCTTTTGGAGCTTGCAATCAGATTGCTTCAAATGCTGAGCATGGAACTCTAGGACTTAATGTTCACCCTGCTGGATGTTGGACTTGCTGTTTCCAGTGCTTTATATTCCCCCATTTGTAATTTTTGGAATGGTAATGTTTATTTTGTTCCTTTACATTTCAGAAATGTTTAGCCTTGTTTCACTTGTACAGGGGGTTACAGTTAAGAGTTTGCCATAGATATTGGAGTAGACTTGGGACTTGGACTTGTCAGCAACGCTGAAAATGTTAGGACTTTGGCAACTCTTGGAGAGGGACTAAATGTCTTTTGTATAAAGGTTGTACATGAGTCTTTGGGGGCCAGGGGTGGAATGTCATGGGTTATTTTGGTGGCCCCCAGGCCTCATGTATTTGCATTGTGCATTTGTGGTTGGTTCATTGGCTAGTGCTTGCATTGGTAGTGTCAGTGCTACACCCTCCTAAGGGGTGAAGCCAGGATGTGATGTAATGGCAGGAAGAAGGTGTGTCTCTCTCTTGCCGGTTTCTTCTTTGCTGTTTGCAGCCACCATGAACTGCGGCCCCGCCATGCCACCCTGCCTTGGAGCCAACTGAGTATGGACTGAAACCTCCAAAAACTGTAAGAAATAAACCTTTCCTTTCCCAACTTTGGGCATCAGGTATTTTGTCTCAGCAATGAGTGAAAAGTATCTAAGACAGGTATAGATATAGATATAGATATAGATATAGATATAGATATATTTATACAATAGAATATGGATACAGATGTTATAAATGTAGATGAGTGACCATACAGCCAAGTTCACCCAAAAATGTCCTAGTTTGTGAATAGTGTAGCAATAATTACTGACAGGACTTCTCTTTCTCTGTGTCAAGGTTTGCATGAAACATGGCAACTCAATTTATATAACATATAATCACGTTAAGAAAATTTTTGCAAGAACTAAGGTTTCATATAATCTTGACAGCAGTCCTGTTGAAGTAGTTTAAGCACACAGAGAACTCACCCTCTTGCAGAAAAATGTTGAAATTCACAGAAATTGGATCTCCACATCTTATAGCTAGTGAGACCAATGTTTGTATCTACAATTTTAGACTCTGAGGTTTGAGGTTTTTTGACTTAGACATGGAGTTAGATCCACACTGAGCCTCCTGTATTTTATAGTGTTGACTGCCACCCAGTCACATATGCATGTGCTCTGCTCCACATGCCCCAACCTGTCCCTGCAATGCTCTCTGCCACTCAACATCCTTAGATTTGGGCTTGATCTGCCTAGTAGTCTGGCCACATGTTTCCTTCAAATGCTCCTCTCTGCCACACCTAGTGTTTACTGAGCACCAGTAAATATTGATGATACCTGGACAAGTGAGACACATTCCTGTTTTCAAGGATAGATTTCAGTAAAAGTGTTAAGCACAGAAATACACTATGCTTAAAGCACATCAAAGGCTCCAAAGGAAAATCTAACCCAATACTACCTATTTGAAGGAAGATGAAACCCATTGTCATGGGTCTCACACTACAGAAAAGCCAACCATCATTCTCAACTGAGCAATATGTATTTTAACCTGTTTACGTGTATTTCATAAAGTATAGGGTTTTTCCCCTTATATCTTAGTTAAATGGAGTAAGACTATGCTTGTTTGCCTGTAGGGCTGGGGCTAGTTAATGCAAAATTAATGTAATTCATAAATCTGGAACTTTGACCTTTGTAAATAAAAGGAAAAAATTAAAACATGAGCAAAATAAATATTAAAACACTAGCTGGCAAATTCATGATTATGATGAGCCAAGTTGGAATCTGAGAGGCATAGAAATGAAAGATGAGAAGAGACTAGGGGGTCATTTCTAAGCCACATGGCTAGATTTTTCAAGTTCAAATTTGAGAGACTATTTTTCTGCCCTGCTGGCTTTCTGGCTGCGTGTACTCTGTGTATATAAAAAGTATCCCTGAGTGTGTATTGGACAAGACACACCATTCTATTATTCTACTAGCAATTCCCATGGTGGACAAGCTACTAAGCTACTATCTCCTTAATGGAGAAGAATTCAGTTCTAAGCCTGAATAGTGGAGATTAGTAATGAGATGTGGAAACTTCTGCTTTGTTCTCCAGTATGGATTTGGCCCAACTTGGAAGTAGTTTAGCTTTTCCCATCTGCTAATATATTCATTGGTCAGTGCAAAAGTATTTTTGACTCATCTATCTCTAGAAGAGTATAATCTGAATAAATTCAAGTAGTTTGTATGGTCTCCCTCCTTTCTTATCAGCCAGAGCAGAAGACAGTCAAGTCAGGGTAATAAGATTCCATCATCATGGAAATTAGAAATAGAAAGTCTTCAGCTCATCTTTCTGTGTGAGTCCTTCTACAATTTTACCTGCTCTAATTCAAATGTCTCAAAGAAGAAAGAATATCTTCAAATATGATTGCCTAGTTCTAGGGACATTTTTAAAGTATTTTTCTTGGATTATTTTCTCCAAGATTTAGTAAGACCCTTACTGTTATTTTGTGGATGAATCCACTTATCTGTTATCCTGTGATAAATACTAGTAAATGTTTCTTCCTCTAAAAATTAAAAAGAGTGCCAAGAAAAGTTAAGTTGTAAAGTAGGATGTGAATATTTTGCTTGTGCCCCCATCCCTGTTTATTTTTGTATTTGAAGCAGATAGCAATTTCCTATGTTACCAAGCCTAGGTTTTAAATATACATCCCAACAACTTAATTGAGAGATTTTGCAAGTTGTTACCTTTTGTTTCTGGTAATAAAATTCTGAGGGCGGGTCTCTGTAGAAATTAACAGTTGTGCTCATGAAAGATGAGGGAGACCTATCGCTGGTAGTTTGCTCTGTTACTTTGCGAAACTTTACATGTCCATAGAGTCAGGCAGGGTGTGTAGGTCAGTGGTAGAGTACTTGCCCACTGCACATGAGACCTTGGGTTCCATCCCCAAAATGGCATGCATGAAAAAATAAATATGTAAAGAGTGACAAGCTAGCACTGTGTTGGAGAAGAGTCAGTTTGCTTCATTGTTTTGGAATTTTGATGGATTCTTAAATAAAATATATTGCTTCCAAGTGCACACAATGAGTTGTGCAATAAATAAATAAATAAATAAATAAATAATTGCCTCACGGCAAAAGCAAATGCCACTTTGTACAGCATGTTCCTTAGGGTCTCAGGCAGCCAGTCAAGCAGAGGGAGGTGTAGTATAATTTCAGAGTGGGGGGGAACAGAGTAAGCATGATAGTATCATTACATGAAATGAAGTAATTATTTCATGTCGTGTCAATGCAAATGCTTCCCAGGCTGAACATTAGAGGCTGTTTATTCCCTTCATTGGAGCAGATTTGTTTTCTTTTGCATCTGACAAAGCACCTATCTGCTGAGTTAATAATTGCTGCTCCCAGCTGGAAGGTAAGTTTGCCGAGCTGATGGAAGGGCTTTTAACAGGAAGGATCTGAAATGACACTATCGCTCCGGATCTAACTTGGCACATAGCACTGGGAGCTGTGTTTAGCAGACTTCTGCACTGGGGGCTGCCTCACCTTCCTTTGGAATTTCTTCTTGAAACTTTTCTGGTTTACTTGATGTGGCCTTCACTGGAGGACAAATGCCTGAGACACTCAGCTTCTTTGTCCAGCAGGTCAAAGGATCTGATGAGATTTTAATTATCAGAAATTCCTTGGGCCACTTGACTACAGCAGAGTTGCCAGGAGCAGGTCAGCACTGAGCCATGGGCAGAAGGTTAGTTCATGCCCTGGGTCACCTCTTTCTTCTTCTGTGCTGTACGTAGCCCTAGGGATGTACATGAGGTGGGTCACAAAATCCATTTGGACTCATAGGGACAGCCATCCTGTGAAAGGCAGCAGCACCTGGAGGAGCAGGTTTCCATCACAGCCTGTAATTGAAATACTAGCTTGGGGCTGCTTTCCACCCTTGATTCTTCTGAGGCGCCTTTGAACCTCTTCTTTCTAGATTGAGTCAGCACTTACAGAGAGCAATTTTTATGTTATTGCCTAAAGCTGAAGCACAGGCAAAAATTCTGACCTGTACCAAATGCCAAGTGGAAGATGCGGGTGCTGCTGGCAAATAAATTGGCTGAACTTAAGATGACACAGAATCACCTTAGTGGCAGGTGTCTTCATTACTGTCTGTCCTGCATAAAAGGTGAAGAGGAACTGAGAGAAGGAGGGATGATGACAGCAGCACCTTCCTGGGGTGGGGAACAGCTGTTCCTGCGAAGCCCTTATCCTATAGCTCCCCTCAGTTTAAGTAAAGCTTTGTGATGAATGTCCAGTGTCTGGCAAGGAGCCTATTCAATTGCAAGTATGATGAGCTATGGTGATTGTGTGTGTGTGTGTGTCTGTATGCGCGCGTGTGCACACCTGCCGGTGGACACTCAGACCAGCCTGAGTTGAGAGTAGCCATGTCACACAGTTGCATGGAGCATGCCACTCAGCTGCTCCAGCAGTATAGGCTTGGTGACAGCAGTTCATATTGGAAAGGCTGACAGAGGCTAAGAAGGCTGCTGGGTACCAAAGGATGGTGCTGAGTATACATGAATGGCTGTAGAATTTTGGGACCCATTAGAGAATAAAGATACAATGTCACAGTTCAAAGTCAGGATAAAAGGGCTAGTAAAAGTACTGAAATGGAAGGTTTTACCATTTTCCTCTGGCCTCTCTGTCAACATGTAATAGAGGGTTTTTTTTTTAAACTTGCTTTTCAATCATTCTAAGTAAAAATTGAAATTTTCATTATGGGTAAGGATCTTACTGATCATCCTTATATTTGAAATGCCAGTTACAAATACAGTTATAACAGCATTAAACTCATGTGTGTGGGTCACAGCAATTACATCATTTGCATTTCATAGCTCACACATGCACATGTCTTTGTATCTAACTGGAATATGAAAAATGTTGCACAAAATTAACTCAGTGGTTTCAGTTATCTTGATATGAGTAGATTCTCCTAACGGCCCCTCTTATTGACCAGCTAGTGCGTGTGGGAGAACAGACAGGAAGAGGGGCTCTAGCCTGCCCTCTTTCCCTTTCCTTCTAACACCATTCTCAGCATAATTGGTTGGCCAGAACAAGGAAATACATGAGTAACAGCAGATTTGACAGGATTCCTTGGTTGTTCATGTTTTAGAAGGCTACATGTGTTAAAAATGAATTGACCTCTAGCCCTCACCTTCTAACCTTATCTCTTGACTTTTTAAAAAATAATTTCTCCTATGTTTTTTTCAGTACAGACAAGCAATTAGAAATAACTGCTTCTAGCTACTGATATCAAAATTTAATCCTCATGCCTATCAAATGTGGGTTTTGTCACCAAACATAGATACTTTTACCCTCTGCCCACTACCTATAATTCTCTATGCTGCATCAGTAAAGCCTCCTATATAAACAGTCACATGGTAAACATTTGCAGTCTTGAAAGTGATATGGTCACTCATATCTCAACACAAACCAACTCTGCTACTGTAGTGTGAGAGAAGTCACTGAAAATATGCAAACTAATGGATATGGGTGTGTTCCTATAAACTGTATTTTTAAAAACCAACCAGGAGCCAATTTCAATCCATGGAGTACAGTAGTTGCTGACCCTGGCTTTATTGCATTTGAACCCATTCTGTGTGTGTGTGTGTGTGTGTGTGTGTGTGTGTGTTACCAGGGACTAAACCCAAGGTATGTGAGTGCTAGCTGCATCGGCAGCATTTTGTTTTTGAGACACAGTCTCATGGAGTAGCCCAAGTTGGCCTTGAACTTGCAGTCCTCCTGCCTCTACCTCAGAGTAGCTAGGATTAACGGTAAACCTGCCATACCCAGCTCATTTTTAATGCATGGATTGATAAATTTTCATAGCCCTCTCATGAAGCAGGGAGCTTGCACATTTTTATATTTGAAAGGAACTAGGGCAGAGATTGGTAAAATGACTTTTCTGAGGTTACAGGAAGCTAAAAATGGACCTCAGAGCCCCAGTTTGTCCTATTTGTTGCCAGAAAGCTCTATGATGTGTCTCCCGTCAGCATGACACCTATGACCTATCTCTAAAAAGCATTCTAGGAACCACATAATCAGAATCAACCAGAGAAGTAGAACTTTTAATATGAAAGCCCCGTTCCATTACCCCCTCCTTCCTTTTAGTGGCTGCTCAGGTGGAGATCTGTTGATCACAGGGTGTGCAGCTGCTCCCCACCACCAACCAGCATCTTCGTGGGAGGGTGATGGAAGGACAGGAAATGATAGCAACGGGGCAGCCTAGTCACAATGGAATGCCAAAGTCAAGTACAAATAATTATTAGGGAGGTGAAAATTACATAGCAACTTCCTTTTACTAATGGTCTACAGAGAAACAGCCCCATTGTACTTACAAAAAGTTAATTGTCCATAATGCTTTGAAGAAATTCTGCTTATTATCCTTGTAGATTTTATAAAGCTGCTCCAGAAAGGTTCCCAGCTCATTTGTGGCATGGTTCTGTTCTGAGCTGTTCTTTCAGCTTCCACGGCACCGTCCCCCTTCTTTCTTCCAAGTTCATGGGAAGTTCCTTCTCCCATCTTCTTCTTTGGTTCTACTTTTTACCTCAGTGTCTAAACTTCAGCTTTCCACATTATCAACCTTACATTTCCCCTTAAACCCCACAAAAAGGGTAAAGGTTGAGTGGAAATATATTGATACCATTTGATTTGGGTCCAAAAATTACGAGAGATGAAGGAATTCCGTAAGGATTGCTTTGCACTGCTTAGAATATTGCCTGTGCATTATCACATGACCAATAAGTATTTGTGGAGGAGATATTTACATGATGTATTGTGATAGAGTGATGGATGAATAACTAGACTTAGTTCTGAAACATTACGTTTAGTAGGTCATTAGGGAAAATGCTAATAGACAAATAAGTGAGAGAAATGATCTCTCCTTAACTAACATATGTAAAAATTTCACTACCAGAGTTTAGGCATTTAGGTAAAGCTTGTATTTCATAATAAGGCAACAAAAGTTCATCAAAGTCTCGTTTTTGGTTCATAGATTACTGTGGCTGTCAGATTTATGAAATTCAAGATGCAGTAAGAGAATATTTCTTGAGTGTAGTATGATTGCAGCATTTTTCATCAAGAGGCATTGAATAGTAAAATACAGAATTCAGAGTCAAAACACTTGTGCTAGGATCCCAGCTCTTCTCCAGTAAAGGTAAATATGTGAGCAGATATAACATGTGCATTAATGCACTTTTGGTGCATTCATTCACGTTTGATTCCTACATAGAATTTAAATGATAAAAAGGATTTATACAGCACTATAAATCTGTTAACAGACATGCAGCATAGAAAGATGACTTGTGACATCCATAACATAAAGTGGTTGAAGTGGAGATAGATAAGAGTAGTTTTTGTATGCAATTGAAAAAAAAATAAGTTGGTGTTAACTTAAAATAGATTGTGATAAGTTAAAGATGATTTATGTAATTGTCAGGGTAACCACAAAGATTGCACTGTAGTGCACCCGGACCAGTCTCTATAGGCAGAATGAATAGGAATTACTGACTGAAGCCAAACAGGGCCTAACCTTAAAGTGGGAGTGCAGTCAATCTTCCCAGACCATCAAGGACAGAAGTGGCTTTCCAGTGGGACCAAGAGTCAGAAAGCTTTTTCTGTGAAAGGCCAGATAGCAAGTATTTCATGCTTTGTGGTCCATGTAGAACTCCATTGCAGCTCTGCAGCTCTCCCACTGTGTAATGGAAGCAGCCATAGACATTAAGTAAGTGAACGAGCATGGCTGTATTCCAATAAAACTTTACAAACACTGAAATTTGAATTTCATATAATTTTCATGGGTCATGAAATATTATTTTCTTCTTTCTTCCTTAGTCATTGAAAAGTACAAAAATCTGGCTAGCGATGTAATTCAGAAGGCCCCAGGTTTCTCCAGCATGGCCAAGACCAGAAAGCCATTCTTAGCTCACAGGTGGCTGGTAGGATTGGGCCCATACACTCTAGTTTGGAGATCCCCATTCTAGGTAATCACTCCAAATGTCTGTTTAGCTCAGCAATTACTTTTCTTCATAATTTTACCTAGGTTACTTCCTTTTCTGGTTTCCTTATTGCCTGTAATGAGATGGCCCTTAGCAGGTGTGTTTGCTCAAAATCCTCACCCTTACTTGCAACAAGGCATTTAGAAGGCTGTGAAATCTCTTTTCGTCTCCCTTTCTGCACTGAATTGTCATAATATCTTTGTTGCCATAGAAAACTTGGGAAATACAGGATAGCACACTGTTAAATATTAAAGATAATGACTCTTCTCCCCTACCATTATTGGAAATTAAAGATATGCCTTTAACTCTGTAGGTATGATTTATAGAGTTAGGTTTAAACTGTGTCATGTTGCTAAGCAATTGTTCTTCTATTTTTGTTCATCTTTAGCAGTGCCTTTTTTTTCTAGCTTAAATATTTAGTAGACTAGAACTGTCTTCTAAATGATATATGTCTTAAAGGCCTTGTTTTCCAGTGATTGGACAGAGTGCCATTATGTAAATGGTTGAAGCAATATTCAAAATGTGGGCCTAAATATCTTCAGGGTCAGCAGGTGACCCTGGAGAGAGAGAGGCAGAGCTGAGACAGAGCTGAACAATAATGAATGGAGTAAGGAAAAGTCAAGATGCTTATACATTCCTATCAGGAGAAGTTTGGCTGGATTTCTGGACAAAGATGAAAAGAAAACTGAAATAAGTAAAACTCATTGGAATAGCATGGGGCTGGAAGAGGGCAGTGATCTATTTTAAATGAAAATGGGAAACTGGAGAATGATTTGGTCAAGAGTATTTTGGCAGTCTTTTAATTTTAGCCCAAATACCTTTAACACAGACTTGCATTTTCACTTTCCACAGCCTCAATTATTTATGATCAATTGTCCTCCAAAATGTTAAATGGAAAATTCCAAAAATGAACAATTCATCTATTTTAAGTAACTTTATTTAAAATGTAGTATTAGAATTGTTTGATATGATTAGCTACTGTTTTTACATCTTACTATCTATACTGTCAAATTCTAAGATAAGCTCTATCATATGTCTGCATGTATAAGACAAAACATAGTGTTTATAGAGTTTTGTACTAGCTGTGGTTTTGTCACCAATTTCTGGCCCCAGACTGGGTTCTTTTTCCTCCTCAGAATTGTTGAACTTATAATAAAACCAACAGATTGACCGACAGAGACTTCTATTCTTGGCTAAGAGTAGGAAAATGGGAAGATAAAACCAGTATATCAATTTATAAACTCATTTGGGGTCAGAAGATTATAGATAGAGGATAAAAATGATGGTGAGGATTAGGCTAATAAAGGGTTAGGCTAATAAAGGAGTCATCGTATCTTTTCTGGGAATGGGCACAGATTTTCTAGGAGTTTGGTAGTAACCTCTTTGTAACTCCCTTTATGGTTCTTGTCTCTTGCCATCTTGATGACTGTCAAGTGTCATGGCACTGCAACATGAACCATTTAGCAAGCAGATGGGGTTTTAGAAATTAGAGATTATCTGCTGGTCCCTCTGGCAGCCATCTTAGATGCAACATGTTTTTGATAGCCCACCTGAAGAAGGACCTCTGGCCCAGAGCCACCCTGTCCTCTAAGACAAGAGATTATGGTGAGGTAAAACTTCAATTAGGTCAAGTAGGCAGCACAAAGTCAGTGCAGGGTAAGAGTTGTAGGCATCCACTGGGGTCTTGGAACACGGTCCCCCACTCATAAGGAGGGACTACTACACAGGAACCATTTTGTATGAACCTTCTACTTCTTAAAAGAAAAATCTGAGCCTTAACCAGCCTGTAGTGCCCTTGTGTGCATACAAAAGGCATCCCCTTTGAACCATCCTGTCCCAGCCAGTGGAATTTTTGTGCTGAGTTTTAAGAATTTCAATCCCTATTTGCTCCTGGCCAGGCTCCCTGAATGTCCAGCTGTGGTGGCCTGAGTCTCAGGTGGTTACAGATAAGAAACATTATCCTTATATGAGTAGATAGCAGTTCCTTTGCTGTGCCCAAGGCAGACTTTCCATATAGGGAACAGGACTCTGCAGGCCCAGGTAGAATTCAGCAGCATTGTCAGTGATGTAGGTATTGAATAAATGACTCACTTGTCTAAATTGATTGTTGAATATATATTCTCCATCCTAATACTGGAGGAGTACAGTTTTTGAGTTTTATTATAACAATTGCTTTCACGGCAAGGTTTCGTAATGTCTAGTTAACAGCACCTTCCTCCTCTGCTCTCTTCTGCTTCTGTGATGAAGCACACTCAAAGTGAGAGAAGGAGGCTTCACCCTGGCCCTTCCTCTAAGTGGCTCCAAAATACTTTTGTTATTTACCTGTTTTCTGTAGGGATTTTGTTTTTGTGATTTTCCCCCTTTCGTTGGTTTTCTAAATTGTAGGGCTCTTACAGGAAACTGTCCCCTGCTATGGCTTGGAGTTTTAAATATTCCTTTGAATAGCACCCCCTTTCCAAAATACCCTACCTCCTGATTCACTTTTAGCATATTGTTTCTAATCTGCTAGTGACCAGGAAAGCACTTCCTGTGGCTATTAAAATTATATATAAGAGTTAATAGGCTCTCAGCAAGGGCTTCATGGGCTCTCAGGAACCAGTCCAGCCTGAGGCTTAGTGCTAAGGTTGTGTGTGATGCCTCCTTGAGCACTCACATGCTCCCTTGGGTTCCATTCACTATATCCTTCCCAACACTTCATCGTTGTGTTTCACATGGTTGCATTTATGGGAAAATGACTTCTACATAATGTTAAAGTGGGGTGTTTGACATTCATTGGTGAAAGCAAAGCTTAGTTGAAGGAAAGCACGATGGTTGGGGGTGTGAGCCTCAGAGCTGGGCCCCCTGGAGTTGAACCTCTATTCCATTTCCCAGTTACATGGCGGTGGGCAAGCTGCCTTAATTTCCTGTGCCCTGTTTAATCATATGTAAAATGAGCCTATTAATAGCACCTGCTCCCTTGAATTGTAAGAGGGTTAAATCCTGTTTTATATGATGTGCTGAGAAAAGGAAGTATCATATCGTTATTACGAGGAAGAGAAGAACAGTAAGGGAGCAGGATCTGTAGATAGACTTTAAATCACATATTGTAGCGTAGTGTCTTGGAACACAGGATGTGTATGCCCCTTCCCCAGTCCCCATCACTTTTAAATATACAGAGTTCTAGGCATGGCAGCTCTGAGTCAAATTTTAAAATTACTCTTTGACCTTGGTTTTCTCTGTGTCCTTTGTTAGTCTCTTTAGAATCTCCTTTGTGGAATGAATGTGATAGGGCCAGTCGTAGTAGAGTCTGACTAAGGGGACAGGGTTCCACTCTGTCTAGGTTTCCTTGCATTTTCCTAAAGGTACAATACCCTGAACCAAACAACTAAATCTACTAGTAAGAGTTCTGGAATCAAAGGTCTTCCTTTGCCAAACTTTCTCTGCTCACCACTTTCCACTCCATACCTGTGATTACCTTTTCCTTTTCTATGTCTACAAAATATTGGAATCACAGCCCAGCTTTGCTGTCGTGTTGTGACATTCATTGCCCTTCACTACTGAATTCCCAGAGACTCCCTCTCACAGCTCCCTCAATGAATTGTCCTTCCCAAGGCGTGAAATGCAATGAATAGTTTTAAATTACTCAATCATGAAACATTGCAACATGGTATAGAAATGGTAATAACCATAGATCTCATTTAGTGGAGAGAAAGGATGTTCTAGAGATACAAATGTCAACAATTCATCATTGATAAATCCTAATATTGAATAGAAAATTAAGTTGCTAAAGAAAGTCTATGATATGATACCATTTTATAGTTTAAGGGCATGAAAAATATATACTGAGTATGGAAGTATACACCAATCACAGATGTTCGAGGACATTAACAAGATAAGAAAGCTGAACAGAAAGCATGAGGATGTAGTGAAATGGAAAGGACCTAGGTTTAATCCCCTGTACACTACCACCCATCAACACACACATGCACACGCTTACACACACGCATATGCACACACATACATGCACACATGAGAAGGCAATAAACATGCAAATAAAAATTTAGGTTGCTTTTATGAAGCAAGTAAGGAAAGTAGATGAATGCGCTCCTATTGCTGAAATTTTAATTCTGTAGTTGAGTGGTGTATGTTTGGTTGTCTTATTATTTCTACTTTTTAAAAAAAACTTTACTAGGGTATAATTTATATGCCATAAAATTGATTTGTTTTGTGAGTACAGTTTAGTGCCTTTTAGTAAATTTACAGTTGTGCAACTTTCAGCACAATCTCATTTTAGAACATTTTACCTTGCCCCAAAGAAACCTTATGCCTTTTTGAAGTCACTCTGTGTTCTCATTTCCACCATCAGCTGTCCATGAATATACATTCTGTCACAATTTGGATTTGTTTATTCTGGACATGTCACATAAATCTGGTCTTTAGTGACTGGCTTCTTTCACTTCGTGTAATGATTTTTGAGTGTCATCCGTATTATAGCATGTTTCAACACTTCTTTCTTTTCATGGCTGAATACTATTCTACTGTATGAATGAACTACATTTTGCTTATTTGTTCATCAAATGATGGGCATTTGGTATATTCTACTGTTTAAACATTCACATATAAGCCTCTGCATGAAACATGTTATTTTATTTCTCTTGGGCAGACAATTAAGAGTGGAATTGTTAGGCTGTAGGTTAATTCTATCTTTAACTTTTAGAAGAAACTCCTATTTTCCATTTTACATTTCTACTATCAAGTCTTTATGCTCTAATTTCTCTACATCCTTTGCAAACCTTGTGATTATCTGTCCTTTCACTTATAGTACTTCTAGTGAGAGTGAATTGGTTTTTCTATGTGGTTGTCATATGCATTCTCCTGATGGCTAATTCTGTTAAGAATCTTTATGCATGCCTATTGACCATTTGCATATCTCCTTTGGAGAAATAGCTAACCACATGTTTTGCCCATTTCTAAATTAGGTCATGTGTCTTCTCATTAATAAGTTGTAAGTGTTCCTTATATATTCTCATAAAATGTCTCTTTTTATTTCCTGAAAATATTTTGTGATAATTCTTTTTCTCCCAGTCAGAAAGTGGTACAGGAGAGATAATTTAAAGTTTAAGGACCTTGGAAATGTCTCCTCACAAGAGCAGCACTTATTACCAATCCCCACAAGCATGGACCCTCTTGCAAGCTCCCCTGGCAGGCTACTTCCCTTGGTGTGACCAATTCTTCATAGTATATTCTGTCTCTGTCACTCTCCTAAGAGCAGAAGCTAAGTGCAGTATGACATTAACCATCACCTGCCCTGAATTTTAATTTGAAACACCTTCCATACTAATATTTGCCCCTGAAATCTAGAGCAACCAGAGTGAGTGACAGGAGCCTACAATGACATTCTTCCCTGAGGTGTTATTCTTAATCCATGCATAGGTTCGACTCTTTAGTCACAAAAAGGCTTTAGGGGCAAGTGCCATTGTTAGCAGTTGATGGAGTGCAGAAACTGGGGACTCAAGAGAAGTCCATTTCTATAGGACTGGAGAGTAATCTTAATGTCAGTTCTGCTTATCACATGTCTTCCTCTGGTTCATTTTCCTTCTGCCCTTCAATGCCAACCTTCATAACACACTCTCTAAATCTTTCTCTTGCGCGAGTAGC
The DNA here is from genome assembly GCA_004027295.1 of Dolichotis patagonum. Lineage (NCBI taxonomy): Eukaryota > Metazoa > Chordata > Mammalia > Rodentia > Caviidae > Dolichotis > Dolichotis patagonum. Next base: position 551 of record PVJX010040841.1, on the reverse strand, counting down.
AGCCATCTGGTGGCCAAGTAATCATTAAAAGTGCCTCTGACAGCACAGTGAACATGGAAACTCATGAAAAACCTTGTGTTTTCCAAGAGAGATATTGGATGGCTGACAATAGAAAGGTTTTAACTCTTCAGGAGAAGTTATATGAGAAAAACCGTCTGATTTTGCAATAAACCAAAACACTTCCTGTGCTTTCAAGTACTGTTATCTTGTGCACCAGTGTACATATCATCAAGAGGAATTGCTCATAGGTGGCACCTGTTAAGTTCTCCATCGTTCACAACACATTCAGTTGTCAGTGCCTCTTCTGAGATTCCCAAGAGGCTCAATCCTAAAATTTGAAGTCAAAAAGTACAAAAGATTGCTGTTTCTTATCTACAGTCTGTCGTCGTCTTCTGCTACATCAAATCAGTTTCATAAGTTATGGTATAACCAAGATCAAATTTTGGAAATCTGGGGAAAAATATCAAGCAACCCCTGAGCAAATAGTGGCCTTTGTTGATGATTTTGTCTTTGAAATTATAAACTTGTAATTGGCATGTCTCTTGGGGGAC
>PVJX010040840.1:0-14978 GCA_004027295.1 Dolichotis patagonum | reverse complement strand
ATTGTCTAGCTTTGAAATTTATGTCTTACATTGCTTTCTTGTGATCCGCTTTGCTCTGTTTTGTTGTATTTAATTTTACCCTATTGATATAATTGCATGTATATTTGAGTGGGTAAGATGGATGACCATATTGTTGTTTTTGTCAGATCGTGGAGCAGAACTGTTAACAGTCTCACTGTTTGAATGTTTACTTTACATGTTTTAACTTTGTAATTAGAACAACTATTTCCAAGAAGTCAGTATGTAATTAATCAAGTAATAATTTCTTAGGTTTTATTGTTGTTGTACTTTTCCTTTTTTTCCTTGGAATACTGTATGGTTGCTACCCTTTATTCTGTTTTATTTTGTTTTGTTTTTTCCTCTTTAAATAAAATTATTTAAAAAATACATAGGTCATAACATGTTAAAGGAATGTTTTTCTTGCCCTATATTGTGACTCTTTGCTCTTCACTTCTCAGTTGAGAGCAGTTTCAACAGGCAAATTGTCAACCCATGCAGTGTCCACATTTTCACGTGGGTTAGGGAATAAATCCTATCACCTAAATCAGTCTCTGCAGCCTCATGTACTAAATACACCCCTGCCATGTTCACCTGTGGTCCTGCCTCACTAGACCACTTGATGTCCCCCAAGCATCCCAAGCAGCATTTTCATGCCCCTGTCTGCTGCTCTCCTCAGCTGAATCATCCTCTTCCGCTTTGTAAGGAGTAAAACCCTAACCAGACCCAGTGCCAGTCACTCACCATAACTCTCCCGAGCTGTTAGTAGCATGAACAACACCCTCCTCTGTGGCCACAAACACTTTGTTCAAAAAGTTGCCTAGAAATCACAACAGAACCATGTGCTTCTTAAAGGCAGGAATCATTTTTAGCTGTCACCATCTCCTTGTCATTTAATAGAGCATTTTTTTTTATCTACTGCTGCAAAACAAAGTATCCCCTGAGGTGGTGGCTTCAGGCATCACTTATTACTTCATGGATTCTGTGAGTGGGAATCAAAGAATAGCTCAGTTAGGTCTGGGTCTTTCACAGGCTGCCACCAACGTGTTGACAGGGCCTGCTGACCCGTCTGAGTGATTAACTGGGGGTAGAGCTACTCTCAAGCTCACAGGTTGTTGACAGGATGAAGTTCCCCTCTCAGTGTGTATAATCCCACACCATCAGGGCTTCTCCATTGGGCAGTTCACGACATGGCAGCCAGCTCCATCGGAGCAAGCAGGTGAGTGGCAAGAGAAGCCAGCCAGAGAGAGCAACACCCCACCACTTCTGCCTTCTTCTGCTGTTTAGAAGTAAGTCACAGGCACCAGGCATGGTGGCGCACACCTGTAATCCTGCACTCTGGAGGCTGAGGAAGGAGGAGCACTGCAAGTTCAAGGCCAGCCTGGGCTATGAAGTGAGCCCAAAGCCAGCCTGGACTGTATAGTGAAATCCTGTTTCCAAAAGACAAAGAAGAAGGAGAAGGAGAAGGAGAAGGAGAAGGAGAAGGAGAAGGAGAAGGAGAAGGAGAAGGAGAAGGAGAAGTGAGTCACAGGATCCAGCCCACATGGCAGACAATTACACAAGGACATGAAAACCAGTTGAGCTCACTGAGAACTGTTCCAGAAGCTATCTCTGGCAAATGCCTCATACAGTGAGCATTCAGGAAGGGTTTACTTACAAAAGTAGAACAGGAATGTGACACTGTCTTTAAACATCTTTCAGCGTAAGACCCATCCTATAAACTTAAAATTTATGTAATAATAGAAATTATACAAGGTTTATGTTCAGAAACATTTTCAAAATAAGCATTCAGATGAAAAGAATTGATGGGGGGCTATCTCAACCATAAAACCTGAATCAAAACACCAAGAAGCTTGATACCTGTCTCTTATTTTCCAAAGTTTGGAAGAAAATAAATAGATAAATAAAAATACAGGAAATGTGGCAAACTGTTAACAATTGGTTAATCTAGAGGAAGGATTTAAGATGTTAATTTCAACTTTTCTATAAGAGAGATGTTAAAGAACTATTTAAGGTAATGCAGAAATGTCATTTTATTAAGTAATACTAGATGCTCTCTAACAAGCCCGACAACTCAATGGCTTCCCATGACACTTGTTTCCTACTCTTCTCATCATCAGTATACAGCGAATCTCCTAAATGACACTCATTTACACCATACACACTGTCTTCTATATCATATCCCAGAATAAGGTATGTAGACAACTGTGAAGGAGTTTTTAATGTTCATAATTGAAAATGGTATCCATCAGCTCCCATTGTATCTTATTAACTAAAAGCTATTCAAATGGCCCCAACCTAACTGCAAACAACTCTGGGAAACATGATCTATGTCCATGAAAAGGAAGCAGGACAGGAGAACATCTCAGACAGAGGGGCTTTGTCACTCCCATCACTTTCCTCATAGACAAAGAGCTAAGCCTCCTTCCAATAAAGGTTAAATTACCAACCAGTTCCCAACAGTAACTAAATCTCAAGTACACAGGCTGTCCTATCAAGAGCGTGGCGATGATTTCTCCACCCTACTTTTCTTAAGAATCAAGATGGCAGCTTGAGTTTAATGTTTCTATTTCTCAATGAACTGCATAGTGCTTTCAACATGTTAAACTAGGCCCAAAATAGTGTCATTGTCAGGTATGTTGCCATCTCAGGAAACTGAAGTCAACCTGATTCGGCATTCATCTTCAGTCCTGATGAGGCTGAGTTATATTAAAAGCTGAGCTCTGAGGCAAGGCTTTTATGCTTTTATCTCCCAAAACTGTTTTGCCAAGCCAAAACAGAATCCAGTCTCTATTTATGCATTCTGGCTCCAAACTTCCTTTTGTTTGTACCAGAGAGCAGGATGGAGTGGCATGTTCAGCCTTGGTGGACACCAGGGGGCAGAGTGGAAGGGAGCAGAAACACGGTGGTGTGGGAGATGCAGTAGAGTGATAGTGAGAAACCCAATCTAAAGTATGCTGGTTCCTTAGCTGATGGGTTCTCATTGCAGTCCAGATGCTTTAAAATGTTCCAAAAATCTAGCATTCTCTTATAAGTGAGTGGGAGAAAAAGTGTGAAAATATCATGTTGCATCTTTTTTCTATGATTACAATATAAACACTTAAAGAGAAGCATGTAGTATCTGCAGTGTGTGTGTGTATGTGTGTCTAACAGAAGTCCTGCCTGAAAATCCTGAACAGACTGATTAAAAGAAAAGAAGAAGATGCTAAAGAGAAACACCCACTGGAGCTTCTGGATGATCTGCATTAGTACAGCAACACAAAGGGAAGCACGTGTCTACATCATGACTAATGAATGCAGCATACTAAGCAATGCGATCTCTCTTTAATTATTAGTATTCTCTTTACCAATAGAAATATCACACACACAACCCTAGGGCTTAATATGCATGTGTTTGTTACACGTGAAGAATTTGAGGTCAAGGAAATATAAAAATATTAACTACGCTTGTATTTTCTCAGCATCATAGTTACAAGACAGAAGAGTTTAGCAGATGGGCAATTATAACGCCAGAGCTATCACTGCATTATATTGGAGCATGAATTCTTCATGACTCTCTAGGTAGGAGGCCTTGGTTTGAGTGGTTGAACTCCGAATAGGTTTCAAAATATCAAAAGGCAGTAATTTCTTCTATATATGTCTGTGAAAAGCAGAACTGGGACTATTTTGCTGTAACTCAGCAATTCTTAAATTGACTAGAAAAAGAGAGATACCTTTCTGTTTGGATTTGACTCTAATTATACCCACCCAACTTAGATCTAGTTGCATAAGAAGAAAGGTGCACAGAAGAAAAGACCTAAGACCTTGAGTCATTGAGATCAAGGTTGCTTGTACCTACCCTGGGTGTGATTTAAACCTGCAGCAGGGGGTGGGCTGTAGTTCAGTGGCAGGGCACATGCTGAGCCCCCATGGGGCCCTGCACCCAATGGCCAGTATCAGAAAGAAAAACTTACAATAAAAATTTCAAAGAAAGTACCAAGTCCCTAATAGTTATCCCATCATTCTGAAAGGTTTCATTTCTTCCATTTGTTAGAGTTTGGTGAATCTGTAAATCCCCTAAAATGATACACAAAAGTGTCAATTTTTGTAGAGGCTTGTGGCATTTTCCTGCGGAGCGTACCTAAGGCTCTCATCAGATTCCCCAAAGATCCCTGAGCACACTAAAGCTAAAGCACTGGACACTTGTTTAGTTAAAGTAAGCTCTTCAAATGCAAATTTCCCTTGGAAGGCTAGAGGTGTTTTTGCACAAACAGTTCTCCAAGGCTGGATGGCCTGTGAGCAGGGCCTGTAGGAATTTCCTCAGTCCGAAGCCTCCTTTTCAGGGACATCTCTGTGACTCCAGGTTGCATGAGTGGGGACCTCTGGTTCACAGACCATGTCAGCAGGTGCTGCGTGGTGCTTGTTCTGTGGGTTCTTCTCAGGAAATCTGCTAAGCAGACACCTGCTCGCAGCTGAATTTCACAAGTTTTTCACCAGCCCCTGCAGAGGGAAATTGTAACAAAGAAATGGACAGCTTGGAAGTTCTAATCCCTAAGCTTCTCAAAGTCTACCTAAAACATTCTAAAACATGGAATGAATAAGCCAAAGAATATAGTTTACATATTTGTCAAGATCTTCTGTATGAAATTTGATGTTTGACAATGAGAATGCTTTTTTTAAAAAAAGTTTCTGGATCATGAGATCATGTTAGACAATCTTGACCTCGATGCACACTGTTCAGTTGACAGTTTTACATGTGAAATTGTAAAATACAGCTGAATATTACAATTTTATTGAATTCAATCCTTTAAAAATGGATCCTGTTTCTAAAAATGTATGTCAGTATGAATTTGCCAGCTGTCCTCTAATGAGCAGAATTCATTTGCAGGTATTAGGCTATCTTTTATTTCATTAAATTATGGTAAGATGAGTAAAAATATGACAATTCAAAATTTCCTTATTCATAAAGTCCAAAAGCCTAAAAAATGAGAAAAGAAGAAAAAATGGAAACAAAACTTTTCTAAATAAGGATGAAAGAGGGATTAAAGAAAAAGTAGGGAAATGAGAAAAAAAAGTATCAGGGTATATTGTGTACAGATACAAACTCCCTATGATGAATGTGATCATTATGTGCACCTAAAATGTACAAATAAACTTAATTAAATTTTTTAAAAATACAAAAGCTTATCACTTATTTACTCCATCAAGTGAGTTGACTTACCAGTTTGATTCCCATTTAGAGAAGTTGTCATACTTTTTAATGAAGAGAGAATGGAGGCAATGACAGAAAAGATAGAGAGCTGTTGTAAAACCCCGAGGAAGGGGTGGTGCACACCTCTTATTGACTGTAACAACATACCTGAGAGTGGATAATTTATAAAGAACAGAAGCTTATTTCTCACAGTTCTGGAGGCTGGAAGTCCAAGATCAAGGTGTTAGCATCTGGTGTGGGCCTGCTTGCCAAGTCCTTAAATAGTGTAATGTACAAAGGCAAGAGACAGAAAACCCTGGGAGCCCTTTCCATAGGGGCATTACTCCATTCACAAGGACAGAGCCTGCATGACCTAAATACTTCCTGTCACTGTCGAATTGGAAGAATGTTTCCAACACATAAATTTGCTGATGCATATTAAGATCAAAACATGACTGGAACACTTTTATGAGGGATTGGAACTGTCTAGCATGCTGTGGGACTTCCAGAGATGTGGGTACCACACAGAAGTGTGAGGGGGGCCCCCCATACAAATTCTGTGTCTCATCATCAGGTTACCAATGAACTGCCCTCACCGTCAGGGTATATTTGTGACAGTAACTATCTAACACAGCTCAGAGCCAATTCTTCTGCTGCAAAGACATCTGGAAAGTACTGTGTTTATAGAAAATTAGCAGTTGTAATTACAACAGATTATTTGATACATTTGTTTATAGAGAACTCCAGAGAATTTTTTCCACAGGAATCTACCACTCTGTAAGCACATTTGCATCTGCAGAGGAACAGGGAGTTGCTGCTTAGTTGCAGATAAAGCTCCTAAAACTGGCGATCTTGCCCTTACAGTTAACTTGGACCTGGTATGATGACAGCTTTGCGTGGGAATTCTCCAAAGACGCCATTCCTGCCATCCGAAGACCATCTTGGCGGTCCTCCACTCCTTCAGCAAATATTGAGATGGATCTTTCCACCCCATCTAATTTGACTGGGAAATATATCCAGCAGCCAAACAAGGATGTTGAATCTTTAAATATAAGGCCATATTTATATTAAGGGGAAGCTATATCCTTAAATTTCTAAAAGTCCTGGATGAAGCCTGGATTTCCTTTCTTTCTTTTTTTTAAGAACTGTGACCATCAGTCTGGGAAATGACTGCTTACCCTGTGGCCTGCTGCTGAAATCTCTCCGGGCCACTTGCTGCCTTTGGTTTGCAACAAAGAAAAGCTCATTCTGTAACTATATAAAAGGATTTTCTAAAAAAAAAAAAACCTTACCTGTCTCAGAGGAATATTGGGAGGATGCCTTAGATAATGCCCTCAAAGTTGCTTTTAAATGGTGCTGTGGAAATTATAGATGATGTCACTATTGTCATTTTGACATAGGCAATAATGTTACTTGTTTTCTTGCAAAGGCAAATTTTGCATCCAAAGAAAAGCAAATATACTTAAAGAGGCCACATTTGGACTTTAAAATGTACACATGGCTGGATGGATATTTTCTTTCGATGTTTCCTTCTCTTTTCCCCTCTCCAAGTTCATGCAATCCCATGACATCTGAAGTTTCTAAAGTCAAGGAGTGGGAGAAGAACAGGAAAGACAATAGTAATAAATAAACAGAAAACGTAAGAGAACAAAATTACAGAAACATCACAGGAGGAGACCTTTGACAGCATGTAATTCAAACTCTGTTTACTAGTAGAAGACTTAGAAGCTTAAGCAACATTCCAAACATTACACAGCTAGAAAATAGGAGTGGTCACTCTTAAACACAAACAAGTGATGGGAAGCAGAGAAAGAAATCTCCAATGCTGGTTACAGCATCATCCCAAAACCAGACATTCAGACATTCAGCCCCAAAGATTCTACAGCAAGGGAGTGAAGAGCCAGGAACCTTGAGTCCAGTGGCCAGGGAGCCCTCAAAACACCACTCCCTAATTGGGTAACCTTGGCCAAATAATCTCTCCAAGAGTAATTTCCCTGGGGCGTAAAAGATGTTAGCAGGCCCTCCTCACCACAGAGGGTTGTTGAGTAGATTAAATGAGGTTACATAGGCAGTGCTTAGCACAGTGTCAAATGATAATTGTTGCTTTTAATGTCCCTAGGTGCCACAATTAAACAAGAAAAGGCACATAAAGTGTTCATCATGATGCCTGACATCATAATAAGTGCTCCACAAATATCGGGAAGTATTATTACTTCACGCTCCCACATAAGTGTTCATGTCGCAAGTGTACATTGAGTTTTTATGGATGCTAGTAGCCAGGCTCTGCCCCCAGGTGAGGGGAACAGTGGGGGACCCACTCTCCAAGGTCCACTTGCTTACAGTTAAGCAGAAGAGACAACATGCAGTCAAACAAATGCGCTAAATCCAGGGTGGGCTAATGAAGCCTACAGCCAAATCCATGCCTATTTGAATATGACCCACAAGCCAAGAACAGTTTTTATATTTTTAAATGTGTTAGAAAAAAATAAAATGAAAAAGAATACTTCATGGCACATTAAGAGTCTATGAAATCCAAATTTCAGTGTCCATAATTAAATTTCTTGGAGCACAGCCACGCTTATTCATTTACATATTTGCCTACGACTGCGTACACCCCCTAACCGCCAAGTTGAATGGTTGCAACAGAGACCATATGGATAGCAAAACCTAAAATGTTTACTACCCGGCCCTCTGCAGAGCAAGTTGCCAATCCCTGCACTTTATCTTCATAAACACTGCTACACAGACATGCACTGAAGGGTGCTACAGAAGCACAAAGTAAGGACAGGGACACCTGGTCCTGCCTGGGAACTGGGGGAAACATCGTGAAAGAATGACGTCTTAGAGGATGAGGAGGAGTTTGCCAGATGGAAAAGGGGACATGACCCACAGTCATGACCCAGCAAGAGAAGGTTGGGAAAATAGCAAGACACTGAGTGGCCTCTCCAAGCCAACCTGTACCTCCCTGCCCTGGCCACACGCATCCGGGCTCCTGGCTCCCAATTGTTTATTAATCTCTAAGACTTAATACCAGAATTATCTTCTCTCCAAAAAAAAAAAAAAAAAGCACACAGAGCTTTTGATCTCTCTGAGGTTTTCAGGTTTCTGATGAAAATGAGATGTAATGGCCTCGTTCTGAATGTGCTCCTTCCTGTGCCCATGTCCGGTCTCATTAGCATGTGTCAAATGATTGATCTGTGACTGTAGTTCTTACTGCAGATGTGAGAACCATACTTAGCTACTAAGTTTTAAGGAGCGCTGAGACATGTGTTCCATGCATAAAAGGAAGCAGGAAGAAATAAAATAAACAAGATAAGGGCAAGACTTGGCAGGTGGTATCAAATGCCATCTGGTAACATGGGGACAGCTGGCAAAAGGATGTTGTCTTCTGATTCCTAGGCTAACACATGAGCAGCACTGACAACTGAAAAACATACTTGAAATTTGGAACATGGAGCAAAGAAAAGAACAAATGCCTGGGGGACTTCAGTTCTTGGGCCCTGTGACCCACCCTCGGCTTTACATGTCAGTGGAAATTCCTGCTCTCATAACTCAGAGGCTGCCATAATGTGAAGTCACGTAACAGAAAGACCGAATGCACGTGCAAAATACACATTCACACACACGTGCGTGGGCACGCATTTCTCTTCTCCTCTCTGGCTCAGAAAGGCCAGTTAATGGGCAAGCAGGCAACTGCCCAGCACAGTGCAGTCCTCTTGCCTTCACCCAGGCAGGCAGATCTCTCCAGCTGTCCTGGGCATCCCCAAAGCACCTCGAAGCCTTGTTTCATTCATCCAGCCCCCACTCCTCCGTCAAAGTGATGGAGCAGTGCCATGAGTTACGCACTCGCTTTGGGGCTGCTGATACGCTAAGGAACAAGACAGAAACTGTCCCTGTATTCCTGGAACTTTCTTCCTAGCATGGAAGACAGAAGCAACGATCAATGCAATGAATCCTCTGGGTCCCTCCAGAGCCACGCTAGCAGGGGTCTGCAGAGAGAAGGGAAGGGAGAGGACATCTGTGGACAATTCCTCCAGGGTCCCTGGGTACCGCAGTCTATCTCCTACTTTTTGGTAGTGTGATTAAACAAATCTGCCTTTTGCTTATACACAGAGCCACACAAGCAGAAAGGCTGTGACCAAGAGCCCAGTTCAAGTCACGGGCAGCATGCCTCTTCAGAGCACCTCCTCCTGCTCCCCAGCCAGTCTCTCCCTGCCCGTCTCCCCTCTTACCTAAGATGGGTGCTGGGCCAGCGTTCTCCCCTGTGACCCCACAAACAGACCCCGTGGACAGCCCCACCAAGTCAGCAGAGAGGCCCAGGCATGTCTCCATAGCAGCAGGGGACACCACAGTGCTCTCCTCAGGAGCTGCACGGTCTCAGAGTAACGCACTCAGCTTCAGCAGTCCTGGTTCATTAGCCATGCCGGACATGTCTGGGCTGCACTCAGAAACCGAGCCGCATCCCGGCTACAGGCATATACAAATATCACTTGCTGAGGGGCCCTGGAAGCAAAGAAATTGTGTGGTTTGGATTGCTGGGATCAAAGCTGAATTTGCACTGCGTATTTATCATACCCTGACTGATACAAACCATAAATCAAGCTCTAGCACACTGTAGAAATGCTTTCAGGTACAAAGGAGATACAAAGTCTCTCCTTGTTATGCTCGTCTCCCCCAAACAGCATATTTTCCTAAATATGGAGCCAAAGACAACAAATCACTCAAGTAAATAAGGAAATGCTCTTAATGCAACAAATATTCTCCAATAAAGTGAGGGTGAAAATGTACCTTCTTTGCCTTCAATAAAAGAATGTGCCTGGGGATTTAGCTCAGTGGCACAGTACCTGCCTGGCAAGCACCAGGTCAGGAGATTGATCTCCAGTACCAAAAAACAACAACAACAAAAAGAATGTGCATAAGTTTGAAAAAGGCTAAGGGGTTCACTTATAACCTCACTCACCATAAAAACCAAATAAACTACCTGCTGTTTGTAAGAACAGCTTTCAGGGCTGGAGAGATAGCTCAGTGGTACAAGGTTTGCTGAGCATGCGTGAGATCCTGAGTCTAATCCCTAGCACCGCAAAAACACAAAAAGTCTGCTTCAATTAAAATGAATAATATTGTTATTTAATATTTATGTATGTCAAAGGTAAATACAACCTTATACAATAAATAAGATTGTTCTGAACAGTAAGTTTCTTTGCAATCAGAAGAATAAATAAAAGGAGACGGACTCTTGCAGTGGGAGCCCAGCATAGACGAAAGATATAGAGGAGGGAAGGTTCGGTCAGGGTGTGGGCAGCCCCAGATGTGCAGGATGTAGGAGAGTCCATCGCCGAGAACACACCATAAATATAGCTGCATCATGGGAAACAACAGCTAGCAACAGGGGAGGGTGTAAGGAAGAGGAAGGAGGGCCCGGGATTTAGCTCAGTAGCATAAGCTCCTGCTTGGCAAGTGCAAGGTCGTGAGTTCGATCCCCAGTACCAAAAAAATAAAAATAAAAATAATAAAACTAGAGGACAAAATAGTGTTTAAACTACCAATTTAAAGAAAGGAAGGAAGGAAGGAAGGCAGGAAGGAAGGAAGGAAGGAAGAGGGAGGAGACAGTGAGTGGTTGGAAAGTGCTATGTCCCTTGGACTAATAATGTTCAAGGGGAATTCCTGCACAAGGAGTCTCCCTAAGCAGAGACCCCACTAGGGGGCACTACTTGCAGGTGGTGGCTGTGAGGACCTCCTGGCTCTGCCAGGGAGTGTGGTTTGATCAAAGTCTTTCGTGGCCTCAGTAAGCCTCAGTTTCCTCATCTGTGAGATGGGTTAACAGTAGTAAAGTACCTAGACCAGGGATGGTGAACCTTTCAGAGCTTTCAAGGGCAAAGAAAGCCCACTGTGGCACATGGGCCATAGGTTCGCCACCACTAGACGGGTTTCAAGATTAAATGAAATAGTGAAGAAATTACAGCTCTAACATGTAAATAAAGTTCTAAATAAATCTAACCTACTGTTTTTAAAGTAACTATGTCTATCCTTATCTTGAAAAATAAAGCAAGTGGTAAAATGGGTTCGAGCACTGGGTAAGTCAACTAATGGCTCAGCACCATTTCTTCATAGAAAACAAATATATTGGACTAACTGTTGGACTAAGCCTGAAGTTTCTTCACATCCTTAAAATAATTCCATAACTCTGAGTTTAAAATCATAAGTTCCTACATAAATCACATTTCTTGCCCAAATGCCAAGCACCATATGGGCTCTCTTGCTCTCTATAGTCTAGATCCAGTGTCACCATAAATCAATAAGAAACAGCTGCCAAATTTAGACTAGAGTGTGGGTGTTTGTCCCATTACCCAGCAACAAGGACCTGTCCCTCTCTTATAGTTAGTTCAGTATCAGGCCCAACAACCCCATGCTCCCATAGCGCTGAACATCGCATGATCTTGGCACTTCTGCAGGGAAGTGGTACCGATGACCTTATTATACCTTTGGAGAAATGCCTCAAGGCCTGCAATTATAAAAAGATACCAATTTCACTTATGAAGTTTCCCTAAACCTGATATCACTGAAATAAAAACTGCAAACTCTGAACAAGAAAAAATCTATTTGAACTGTGTGCATAGTTACAGTAAAAGAAGTCAGGGAAACATATGTTTTCACAGTAAATATCTTTGGATGATTTCCAAAGCCCAGGGTTGTGGTACGGAGTGGCATGTGTGCAATTTCAAAATATCTCCCTGCTCATATTTCTCATAACCACCAGTGCAATGCTCCTGCTCTTTTGATGAGAGCTAGGTATCATTTCATTTCCGCAGTGTTTCACAAGCCCTTTGACGTCCATAACAAAAAGTGATGTGAAACGGATGCATAAGACTGAGCTAAAATCCAATTGTGTTCAGCAATCGTGCTGCTTATGGAAATCCCCCTTGTACAAGACCATACGTGATACATTTGTGCAGTAATGCACAGTTGCCACAATAAATGATTGTGATGACATAAGCTCCAGATATTAATGCTGCCCTTATCTCCCTTTGAACACAGCTCCTTCCTATGGAATCTACGGGAATTCTCTTGGTTGAATGGGACATTTCTCTCACATTTAAATTACATTTTCTAAGTGTTAAAGCCAGCACACCAACCAAAAGAAGGGCAATTCTGCATGCCTCCATTGGGCTTAGAATACAAGGGGAATTTTGTCCTGTTTCAGCTGCAAAAGAGCAATTTCAGTTTTTGAGATACAATATAGCAAATAAATAACTGTTCTCATATCTTATTTAATCATAGTGGCAAGCTGATTAGAGGGTATGATAAAGATGGGGAAAAAACACGAATTTAAGTGAGAAAGTCTAGGTTTCCATCCTGGCCCCCCCACTTATGGGCACCTGCCTGTCTGAAATAGATGAGATGGTCATCTCCTACGACCATTACGAGGCTGAATAAAGTAACTGAGGCCAATGCAAAGAGCTATGCAAGTGTTGGTCATGATTCTGCTATCTAATCAGCCTCCAATCCTCTGTGGAAAGAGACAGAATGACCAAATGCATGGAGGGGAGAAATGAGAGATGACAGATCTGATCGCCAGCAATAAGTCCCAGTACATACACATGTAACACTTTTATATTACAAAGTAAACTGTAATAGTCATGAAGCCTCCAGGAAAACAATAGAACAGTGGTTAGGACAGAGAAATGGGGAATTACTGTTGCAGGGTAGAGTTTTAGTTTTCAGTTGAGTTATAGAAATGAATGGCAGTGAGGGTATTTAACACCACTGAACTCTACACTTAAGAGTTAAAATGATAAATTTTATATCTTTCAACACAATAAAGATAGCAGAAAAGGCAAGGGGCATAACCGAGCACAGCTGCGCAGTCTGAGGCCAACGCCAGGACACACGGCAGCCAGGACGACAGGCGTGGAGATCCAACCCGCGCTCTGCTCACGAGAGGCTCGAACTAGCACAAGGCATGTTCACCTGGAGGCAGGCACACCTTTAGAATTCACACTAAGTGTGTAGCAGGCAGCTGAGTTAGTCAAAAATACTGTAGGCAGTGAGATAGAATTGGGTCCTCAATAGAGCCAGTGCTGACACCTGGAAACTGCCAGGGAAGTTGACGCCTCCTGCTATGGACCAGACCCCAAGACAAAGGACCATACCAGTGCACCCGTATCCTGAGGATTGATACCCTAAATAGTTCCCAAACCCCTAGCAAAGAGTCACTGCTCTGTAAGAGTGCCCACTTCCTACGTGACTCGCTTTCCCATTTGTCCCTAATGTAATCAATTTTACCTGAACTATTGATCTTATTGACTAACTATAGTAATGTCCACCATATGCCCATCTGCTTTGTGAGCTCCCAGTCTTCCCCTACCTTGAACTCATGGTTTTACTCTATAAAATTCCCTAGAAAAGACAGAGTCCTGGGCAACCTGCTCAGGACCCCCTTCTGTATGTCTCCAGACAGAAGCTTTCTCTCAATAAATATATTCTACTCTTCACCTCTTTTTGTTCCTAAAATTCATTCTTTGATTTTAGAGAACACAAACTCACAGACATAGTAGGTCTGGAGTTTCAGTCTCCTATATCAAGTGTTCCTGTAGACAAGCCATGAGCGTGACCAGAGAGTTCTCAAAGCTACCATTACCCCACTGTTACTAAGCCATGGTTGCTCAATGGTTCTGTGACTCCAATGAATGGAAATGAAGCATCCAAGCAGTTGAAGCATGAGTCAAAGTCTTCAGATACCTGGGCAATGCCACGTAAGGACACAATGGAAATCTAAGCACAAAGGAACTCTCAAGGCAGAGTTGGACAGACTGATATAAACCGAGAGACATGATGATGACTCAACCACAGATGTTCAATTCCACTTGCCTCTTAACTCCATCAGCAGCTCCTGAAACCTCCAAAGGGAGAGGTTTATCAAGAACCCAGGACACAAATGCAGGACAGACAGACTCAACCTCCATCACACAACACATCACATTCAACCATTGGGTCAAAATTCTCTTAATATAAGACGCAGAACAAAAATATAGCTAAACAAACACAATGAAGTGTCAATTTAGAGCTGTGATAGAAACACAGACCAAATGTTTTTCTCACTCATATCTCTAACCCAATGGAGACAAATAGGGGGTGAGGTGGGAGCCTCAATCTAATTAGCACTGGAGGTTGGGACAGTACCCTGCCATCCTTCAGAACTCTGAAGTGAGTCTGTCTGACACAGGTCACCAAGGACAGCGCAGGTTGCTCACAGACAAAGAAGAACAGAAAAATCCCAAGGGATGTAAGCTGGACATTGATCAGAGCAGATAAAATTCTGTGAATTGAAGCAATGTGCATCAGTGACCAATGGGCCAATGCAAGGAAAGTGACCATAGATGGAGGAGAGATAACAACAAGGAACAGCATGTAAACCAACAGGGGTCTGGACAAGGAGCAGAAAAGGCTATGTTCTGTGTGTTCTTAAATATACCCATGTGTGGATGACATAGTAACACTGAAAGGACCAAGGTCAGAAGAAACAGAAAAACCTAAACCCTTAGAATTCTGGAAAGCCAATCTGTGCGCAAAAGAAATATGTTCACGTTAACAGGCAAATTGTTTGAATGTGTACTTTGTATGTTTTAACTTTGTAACTTGAACAACTATTTCTAATGATGACAGTATGTAACTTATCAAGTGGCAATTTCTTAGTATTTTTGTTTTTGTTTTTGTTTGTTGAGGTTGTTGTTCTTTTTTTCTTTTTTTTCTTTCCCCTTCAGAATTCTGTATTCTGCTACCCTCTTTCTGTTTTGTTTGGTTTTTTTTTTTC
>PVJX010040839.1:0-16575 GCA_004027295.1 Dolichotis patagonum | reverse complement strand
CATCCTAAATTGAATATAATTTCAGGAGACACTTTTGAAATGTTGTGATTCTTAATCATGCTCTGTCAACTTGATTGGATTGACAAATACCTAGCAGATCAGTAAGGTATAGTTCTAGTTCTGTCTGTGGGGAATTTCCAGAGATGATTGGCAGACAGGCCAGCAAATTCAGATTGAAGATCCCACCCAGTGGAGGGTGATATCAGTGAAAAGACTTGTAGCCTAAACTGCATTTAAAGAAATGGAAGAGTTGGCACATTTTTAAAGGTTCCATTCTTCTTGAACAAGGGTAGCTTTTACATAGGCTTATGGTTCATCAGTTTCCAGATTCTCTCATCTGCCAACACAGGCCACCAACTCTTCTAGGAAGCTTCCAGAAGGCCCACCTTGGACATTTGCATCTTTGGTTCCTCTTATGAAGCATCTTTGGTTCCTCTTATGATGAGGTGTCCATTTTTTAAGGTGATCGGCTACTGGATTTTCTTGTTGTCCAGTTTGCAGAAGACTATTAAAGATTGTAGCTGCTCAGCAGAGCCACACAATCCATCTTCTCAGATCGCAATTAACCAACATAATTATTTCCTTCTTCCCAATCATTAACCACCAGTATGCACCCTCCCCAATACACTTCTTGTATCTAAAACTATTTTAATTGATTTAGGACAGAGATTTTATGTGCTCAGTTGAGTGTGCATGTCACACATATCCTACAAAGCAGCATCATTCTTGAGAGCTACTAAGGCCAAATCTACATAAGAAGTGTTAAGAAGCATGTGGACATTTAATGGCAGCTAACAGTTATTGAGATTTATCCCAGCTGTGTTTTTTTTTTTTTTTTTGGTACCGGGGATCGAACTCACGACCTTACGCTTGCCAGGCAGGCGCTTAAGCCACTGAGCTAAATCCCCAGCCCCCCAGCTGCATTTTTGAAGACTCAGTGTCCATCACACTAACCTCAGGTTAGATCTATTTTACAAGGTATTTTTTTCCTTTTAGTGTTTCTTGATATCAACATTTACTCTAAATTTTGAACCTTAAATTATGGTAAGTTGTTAAAATATTATTAAAATTAATATTAATCACTTCTCCATAAATATGAAAGTCCTATTTTTTCTTTAGTGAGTTGATCTTTGGAAGAAAAAAATTGTATATATATATATATATATATATATATATATATATACACATTTGTGTCTTGCATAGGACAAAAATATTTGTGCCACAAATACCACATTACAAAAAAATGCCTATGTATATATTCCTTGAGCCTAAAAGAAACAATTTCCAAATCTCCTAAAAATTTACACTCCAAATAACACTACAACATTATTCTTGAAATAAAATTTATGAATATACTTGGGAAACACATTACTGGGCGGTCAAGAAACTTGCTTGAAGAAGAAGAGCATGTATCTAAGTCACAACAAAATTCTGACAGATTTTCTTCTAGAAAGGATGGGAAGATTGAGAATAACCTTAAATCCCCTTAAGACCCTTTTGATGGGAACCAGTGAAGCAAGTTTAAGGTAATGTCATTTTCTGCTGCTTTCTCAGTACTGTCTAAGGCAGATTCCACCTGCTAAGCTGTAATATATCAGCATTTTTAGTGGCACTGCAACAAACTGTCCTGGACAGAGAGTTGGTCAAATTTCTTTATCAAATTTCTCTGGCATTATGGGAGATAGATGGGCTATAATTCACTGATATTAAATTTTGCTTTACTTAAAAAAAAACACTATAAAAAAGTGCCAGGCTGCTTGACTTTTAATAAATATTTAGCTGTAGCTATATATTCAGTAGGTGAAGAGCTAGGATTTTCAAATTCTAAGTGTATAATATCTTTCATATCGGCTGCAGAAAACCTCCTTTTATATGCTACTGCTGAATTCTGCATAAATTTGCTTTGTGTTAGCTACTTGTTTTAATAAGGCTAGGAGGGATGAATAAGAATAAATCCAAACACAGGAAACAATCCTTCATCCTTTCCTTGTACTTCTTTTTTATCTTTTCTTTCACTTTTATTCTTTTGTGTTTTTTCACTGACAATGGCAATTGTGCAGAATATTAAAATGTCATATTCTAGTGCAATGTCATAAAATAACATTCCCTCCTATAACGTAGAAGCTAAATATTAACCATTTTCATATTTTCCTTCTTGACTTTACTGGAGGTAATAAAATAATATAACAGTTTCTATTAATATTCATGAGCACAATTATATGAGTATGTGAAACCCCTCCCACTTCTAGTACAGAAAAACAAATAGCATAAAGGGCATCTTACCTCGACATTGCTGCTTATCACATCTGAAGTATTCGTGTTCATATGGTAGTCTCGGGGGTATAAGATATCTAGTGGTACTCTGAAATCTTTGATAATGACTACATGCAGTTGAATAAGTAATACATACTGCATTGATCTTCTCAGTAGATGTTTTTGTTTGTGAGACTCAGTGTAATGAACTTTCTCAAGTAATGACTATCTGTTTTATGAAGATTTTTCTGTAGGCTGTTTTCAATATACGTGTGGTTCCTCTTTTGTATAAACAAAAGAATGGTCACCATGAAATATTTTCTAAACCTCTTTCCAGTTTGTGTTTAGTAATCTTTAAACAATAATGCAATGCATCTTATTGTGCTTTCCCAAATAACTCAAGTATTGGAATTCTTAATAATAATTCCCTTAAAGGTAAAAGTTTTCTTTCCTACACTGTGACACAAGCCTAATCTTGCTACTTCATCAAATGATGTCATAAAGCTCCAGCATTAGGGTGAATAGGGTGGTATCACACCTAATAATGTAAAACCGGATTTGATTTTACATAAACTCACTCTTCTCTACATTTTAGTTCAAAAATATTCTTTGATAACCAGTTGCTCATTTTTCCTACTGTCTTATTTTTACTGAGCTGTATCAAATCAATTCACATAAGCCTACATATCTTTTGAAACTTTTTCTCACACAAATTTTCAATAAAATCTTCACTGTTTGATTATCACACTCAAGATTCTGCTGGTATCAACGACCACAATTCTACTTCATGTAGGTAAATAAAAAACAGAGAAAATTGATTTAAATAACTTAGAAACTAAAAAATAGATCTGTGTTCAGGCATAGATAGACCCTGATATTCACAAAAAATTATTATTTTTTTCTGACTTCTGTGATCTGGATATTTCTTTCAAAATACAAAGTTATTCCATCTGTCAAGAAATATGTTATTACTGGCAAAACAAAGAAGAGTTACTTAAAATTTATATTGATAAACTTAAACATTAGGCATAGTAAATTATTTACCTTAAATTTCTTATGAAATGTTTAATCATATTTCAAAAAAGAAATTAAATTTTACTTTGCATTGATAGAAGTAGAAGAAACATCTGAGGAGATTTCCTTAGTCATGAGGAAATGATACATGTTTTATGTTTCTCCAAGTATTTGCCATAATCATTAAATTGAAAAAATAGTGCTTGACAATTTTATGATTCTACAGAATGATTATGTTCATTTGAATACCCCATGTGCACACAACAATGTATAAATGACATATTTGGTACTTGTAGAAAACAAGACAAGCTCTATAATTAATATAATGTATAATATAATACAATATTTTATAATATATAAACTAGTTATGTAATTCTTTTTTGGATAAATAATAGAAGAATACAACGGACCATTTTTGAACTGTTATAACCTTGAAAGATTGTGTTGTAATCAAGGGTTGTGAGAACAATTAGGATCAGGGCATATAATTTATAATACTATATTATGATGGTCACACAAAGTTAACACAAAATGTTCAGGAAAACTGTCCAAAACACTAAGACCCAGTATCTTCGGCCAAGGGCCTGGATCCCACAGCAGTGTGCTGCACGGGTCCAGATGAACCTGGAGCCAATTACAATGCCTCTTATGGTACAACTGGAGGTCCGCAGCTCACGAGGACTCACGCCAGTCTCCTACAGATCTGTGCTGGGAAGCCCCAAAGATCGTGGTGGAAGCTGGAAAGTCTATGCCAGTGGAATGAAGGAGCTGTGCTGGTAGGTTAAGAGTTCTATGCAGAAGCCAAGAAGTCACGCTCAAAACAAGGACCAGGGCTTTCCTGAAAAGTACCACAACCATCCTCAGTGACACGGAGGTCCCAAGCACCTTGAATGATAAGAGCAGTTGAGTATATGCCAGAAAGCCAGCATGACTAGTTTGTCCTAGAGATGAAGTGACACACATCTTCCCCTCTGGAGCCAGCAAGCAATGCTCCATGTAGGGACCAGAGCTCCCCCAAAGTGAACCACAGCCACCCTCACCAACAAGGTCCAGAGCTCCTCCAATCACAATGGTCAAATTAACACTGGGGAAGCTAGTCATGATGCGCTCCTTTGGGAGAACCAATGACTCAAACAGAAGCATGTATAAAAACCCACAATGCCTAACTTCTCCGTCTTCACATCTCTATGCTGGCAGCTTTCCTCAGGTGGAACACCTATGCCCAGCACCATGCTGATCTAATGCAGTTGGTGTTAAGTTGGCCACCAGTTTTTAATCCATAACAGACTGAAAAGAGTTAACAAAGATAAAAATACAAGGAGATTTACAAAGTCAAGAATAAATGTTTGTACTTTTTTATCGATACTGGGGATCGAACTCATGACCACACACTTGCAAGGCAGGCGTTTATAATGCTGAGCTAAATACCCAGCCCCAGATGTTTGTTACATAATTCATTGAGATAGGACTATTTGAAGCAGAAATTTTATTTTCTAATTGATGTCAAAATAGTATTTAGTATATTACATATTACATATCTTATAATCAAAATGAGAAGCAAATAATGACTATATCGACCCATAGCTTCATAACAGTTTAAAGCAGATATTTCCAAGTACATATTCATTTCTAGAATGAAATGCCTTATCTCAAAAGACATTTACAAATAGCTCAAATGCCATAATAACTGTTTACCAAGTGAAACTGTAATGAAAAATGTTGGAGTGAATTATCAAAGCGCAAGGTATGGGACACTCAGATTACAGACAAAAATCCAGAGAAAGTCTATGCTAGGGAAATAATACTCAGGAAGGATGTGAAGAAATTTTTCATGAAACTAGTGTTCTTACACTTTTAGTAATACAGTGCTAATTTAACATTTTCAAATTTGTCATTTCTTGGGCAGTTCTATGCTGAGGTAATCTAACTAACTCACACGTGGTAACTTAGTTCTTGCTCCAGTATGATAGTCCTAGGAAACAAAGCTGTACTATAAATCCAAATATGATCATAAAAATGAATACCTAATTTGTTTGGTTTTGAGAATTTTAAGGTAAATTGAAGCTACTTGGTGACCAATGTTTATGGTAGATTTTAAAAAGATATTCAAAGTGTAAGTAAATGAAGAGACATACTTGTGATTCACTTCCTTTACACTGTCTGAAGAAAAAGAACTTCCAGAATGAATTTGCTTTTAACCTGATTGTGGGCCAGGGCATTGATCTCAACAAATCAATAATATAAATTTTTAAAGTGTCATAGGATCATCTTATACCACAGAACTCTTCATGAATTTGTGTGATACATACATATGTATTTTAAGTTAAAGCATGTTTATTTTCTTAACTTCTATGACTTCAGTGTAGCTTTAACACACTCACATGTGCAAAATCATTTTTAAGTGCGTTTCTATATTACATTTATTTCATGTTATACTTGACACCAGATTTCATTTTTCCCTAAAATATCATTGTTACAGAATTTTACAATATAGGTATCACTGAAGTAAAAAAAATCTTAAAATAGACCCATTTACCTACCATCTAATTTATAAAGTCCAACACTGTTACCTTACTTTCTCTTCTTTCTGTTCCTCTGTTATAATCAATGATTACCATAACATATGGGTATGCTGCTATATTTTATATAAGTCTGTTTCTTTGTTATAAATTCATGGAAAGCAAGGATCAATTATGTTTGTATTTGGTATTGTATTTCAAGTATTTTGTATGATTTTAATTATTTACTTATTCTTGTTTTATTGAGATTCATCACTCTCAATTTGAGTGCTTAAACTAGACTTTTATATATGTACATTATAATATTTCTTAGCATATTACATATTTTGTGTTCTTCTGCATTGCCTCTGCATGGAATCCCAATGAAATATGCTGCTATGAATAGTCTGCTCAATGTCATTGGTACCATTTTTGGAAATTCTGTGGGGTCTATACTTAGGAGTGAAGCATACTATGTTTTGCTCATATGCGTGATTAATTTAAACATATAAATGTTTGAGGCAGCGCCTCACTACGTGGTTCAAGCCAGCCTTGAAGTCTCTATGTAGTGCAAACTCACCTTGAACTTGCACTTGCAGGAACCTGATCCTCCTGCCTCAGCCTCATGAGTGCCGGGATTACAGGTATGTGCCATCATGCCCCAGTTAAATGACTTAATTTTCAAGTAAATTTTACTCTATTAGGCAGCAAATGACAATAGTAATTACCTGACAGTGATACAGTAACAGCCTAGATATTTTTTACGACTATTCCTGGTTCAGATGTTTTCTTCCTTGAGCACTACGATCTTACAATTAAGATATTTATTTATGTATGTATGTATGTATGTATATATGTATGTATGTATGTTTATGTGTGTGTGTGTGTGTGTGTGTAGTACTCATTTGTATTTAAAGAAATCTCATATTCTTTATGTTTTTTAAAAAATTTTAGGAAAAGGTTTATAATAATATTTTATAAACATTACAATGAACTTTATGTTACAACTTCTCAAATATTACTATACAGAAGAATTTCAGTGTATGATTCTATTAATCACTTCCTACATCAGGCACACAACCAGAGATAGAAGAGAAAGAAGAGGTAGAGAGGAAGAGGTAGATGGGGAAGACAGAGAGAGAGACAGAGAGAGAGAGAGAGAGAAGAGGAGAGGCAAAGAGGAAGAAGAGGAAGAGAAGAGAAGAGAAGAGAAGAGAAGAGAAGAGAAGAGAAGAGGAGAGGAGAGGAGAGGAGAGGAGAGGAGAGGAGAGGAGAGAAGAGAAGAGAGAAGAGAAGAGAAAGAAATGAGAGGAAAGGAGAGGAGAGAAGAAGAGAGGAGAGGAGAAGAAATAAAGAAAAGAGAATCAGTGTCAAGAAAACTCATTCTAGGTCATATCACCAGTGACCCAGCTTCTCCATCCATGTCTCATATCCTAATAGCATGTTCAGCTATGAACCATGAATGGCTAATTTGCTACTGAGCAAATCAATTAAGGGGCATTAAACCTAAACCATAATATTCTGCTCCTGGTTCCCAAAAATCTTTTTTCTATATCTAAATGTAAAATTCATAGTATTATTTTATAATACTCATACAAAAGAGTGAGGGCGATCTGTCCACTCACTAGAGACCTAAAGATTCATCTAAGGGCCTGGATTCCACAACAATATTCTGTATGTGGCCAGCTGAAGACTTAGAGCTATGGCCATGTCCTCCCTAAGTCCAACTGGAGGCCTAGAGCCCACAACAATGTCTCATGCAAGTCTGCATCAAGGATTTTCTCTGGGAAGGCCCAAAGACCAGCTGTGGAAGGTAAAATTTCTGCCTCAGTGGCATGAAGGATCTGTGCACTGAAGGCTGTGTGATCTGCACTGGACCAGAATTTCCTCTGCAACAGCAAACAGAAACAAGGAAATAGCACCCAGAATTTGAAGGTGGATGTAAGATTATTTAAAATTGAATGGGTTCTGACAGATAATTAATTGTCCCTCAAAATATGAGGGCCTGAAAGCTCATGGATGGAGGTTGTTATAGGGTCTTCAAGGGGAAGTACAAAGGCAGAGTGCTTGGTTGTCTTTGATTGGTTCTTACAATATCACAGTGGGGCTGGGATATAACTCAGTGGCATAAATGTCTGTCTCACAGAGGAAGATCCTGTTCCATTCCCAGTATTACTACTACTACTGCTACTGTTACATTATAGTGACCAGCTATGCAATCCAATGACCAGTCATTTCTAGGAAACAAAATTACAAGAACTGTAATCGAACTATTACCTAGGCAACTAACAAAGTGAAGTGTACTTACTGGGAGCTCATCTTATGCTACATTTTCACCTCTTTTAGTTTATCTGGCAAATGTTCACTGGGCATGTTTTATGTGATCTTCTGAGATAAGGCCCAATTAGAAGCAGTAACATTAGCGTTGTCAGTGCCAAGGATAGGCCCTATCCAGGGTTCCCAGGACGGAAAGGTTTTCTTTATTATATGGTCTCTCACTAAACTGCTTTTAGAAGGAGACATAATTTAGGCTTGTATGTACTGTTACACTATTCTGGCAAAAGAGTGAAGGAGATAATCTGATCTTAATCAACTCTTGGTCAAGGACTGGGACTGCTGTAGGGTAAACAGCCTGAAAAGACAGAACAATCAAGATAGTAATGTGTCTCGGTATGAAGCAGTCCTGAGAATGGTTCAAGCTTCAGCTATGCATGGTCTGGTGAGCATCTGGAGTGACCAGAGCAGGGTGTGAGTGTGCCTTTCTTTAGAGTTAACTTCAGAAGAGCTGTCTGGTTGAGGTAAACTTCCCATAAATTTAGCAAGACTCTGAAATGGTGAATCTAAGACAGGACTTCTGAAACTTTAAGAGCTGTTAATATGATGTGTGCAGTGGTGTTAACAGGTATAGTTCATTTTTAGTTAATTTTTATGGATCTCGATATAGGTTCTTCTTTCTTAACCTTTCTAGAGTTTTGTGGCCTGTGTGCTGTGAATGTCCACTGTCACTGCCAATGGTCAAGGGTAGACCAATTCTAGGGATCATTTTTCACAACAGAGCCCTAGAAACTTTTGTTGTCTTTTCAGTATGAGTTGAGATTGTCTTGGGCCAGACTGAGTAGGTACAGAGAAACACAAAAAGTTCTTTATAACCCTGGAAGGGTTACTTGTGTGTAATCTATCTTTAAATATTTAAAGGGGAAGAACCTACTCTATTGCATGAAGTCAGTGTCAGTAATGTAGGCACTGAAGACTGACCTGGCAGGTGCAGTACTGTGTGTGGCACCTGTGCAGTCAGATCTAGGCCTAAGGTAAGTGTGTCAGCTTTGTTGGTCAGAAGAACAGTGCCACTTAAGTCATGAAGGCAAATCAGGGAGGCATCCCTTAGTGACTAGATCCAAGTGTTTGCACAGGTAGACCACTTGGCACTCACAGGGGCTGACAGTCTGGATAAGAATCATTGTTTTTCGGAACTGAAGAATCCAGATTCAATAGAAGCCATCAACTTCAAGAAATGTGTGGATTTTCTTTCTCATAACCAGTTTCTGCCAGATATTGCAGCATATCTCTCCAGCAGGCAGCTTGGGTATCAATTTTCATAAGTGCAGTGGTATTTTGTATTGGGAAACTAGTGAGGGCAGCTATGCCGGTTTCTCCAAAGAGAATAAACAAGTTTTTGAACTTCTAAGAGGTTGAGTCTTGACCAGTTGACTTTTGAGTCCAAAAGTTGTATCTTTTCTAAGAAGGACAGACTGAAAAGAGCCAATTAAAGGAAGAAGAAGGCATTCTTTGGGTAAAAGAAGGTATATCAGAAGGTTGTGGTTGGTAGAAAACTGAGGATATGTATATAGAAGTCAATGGCTTGGCATTGGAAGATCA
Organism: Dolichotis patagonum; assembly: GCA_004027295.1. Classification (NCBI taxonomy): domain Eukaryota; kingdom Metazoa; phylum Chordata; class Mammalia; order Rodentia; family Caviidae; genus Dolichotis; species Dolichotis patagonum. The sequence goes on along the minus strand of PVJX010040839.1, from coordinate 6,934 downwards.
GAGATCTTGAAATGACTTTGCAGCAGGAGAGCTGTACTTTAGCAGTTTGATAGTCCATTACCATTTTGTGGTTTTAAAGTCTCGTGTTTTTCCTCAGAGGACTCTGAGCTATAAGGAACAGAAATAGACTATCTCAAATAGAAGGTGGTGGGAACTGGGCTAAACTTGTTGCTAGGGTCTCCCTGAAAAGAGAAGGAGAGTTTAAAACTCTTGGGGCAATTGAGTCCAAGTGAGTTGCATCTTGTCTCAGGATTTTCCCAGTTGAAGGGACTTAAGGGAGCAACTTGCAAGCAGAGTCAGGGATCTTTTAAATCTAGACATATAACCAGGTGGTATCTGTTGGTAACTGTTCAAAAAGGGTGTATGAGTTGGGAAACACATATATACAGTGTATCAGGGTCGTGTATTTATTTAGGCATCTGATGTGTGGCTAGATGCTTGTTTGTGCTTCCTGTGACATAGGATATGAAAGCATAGTTGATGACCCAGCCCAGAGGTGAGTATTCAGCCAATACCACTGGGAGGAGAGATTTTATAACTTCATAATTGAGGTTATCCACCTCAGGCATCAGTGCAGCCACCATTTTCCTCATGTGGAAGAATCAGAGTTGAAAGTGTGGGAGTATATGAGAGCAAGGCTGACCGGTGTGGTCTAAAGGAGAGGTTCTCCAAGGATTTAAACTTGTGTCTGGCGGAAGGTCCAAGATGTGAGCCCTAGGTTACCCAGTGATGACAAATTTTGACAGAGGAAACTTTTCAAGGAAACGAGTTCTGTTCCATTGTCTATTAGGAATTCACAGATTCATCCTGACTTTTGCATGACCATGGACTCTTGGGTATCAATGTGATAGAGCTCAGTCTGTCCTATCCGTTCAAGTCTGACAAAGCACAACTCTTTGGTCAGGACTGACAGTCCCGTTTCCTCAATAAAAATGTGAAATGCAGGAGGAATTGCTGACCACCATCTCAGTGGGCATTAGATGATGCCATCACACCATATTAAGAGCGTCTCAGGGAGAAAAGAGGCTCCTGTGGCTGAATGCAGGCAATGACCTAGTTCAATTGTTTGTACTTAGAAAGCTGGGCACCTGGAGTGAAGCTCTAAGTGTTGGCAGCAAGTGTGGCAGCAAATGAGGGTAGCAAGGTGGAATTATCAGGTAGAATATGTCTCCTCCCCTTTCTTTGAGGTGCAGGAAGCAGTATGGTTTCATTTTTCACTCCATAACTTCAGAAACGCTCATTTTCCTCCAGTAGGGACTGTGGGTTTTGACTAATTAGTTCCCATCTCTAACTGTCTATGTGTTATTGTGTGTCCTTGAATAACGCTACAAAAGAGGATAAGTGCCCCTCAGAGACCATTCAGATGCTCCCTCCTAACTGTGCCCATTATGGGGACTTAGGCATGACCTAGCTAAGGAAGGTGCAAGGCCTCTGTTATGCCATATGTCACCTGCCACAGAACTGCAGGTAAGAACCCAACAGCCACCACAATGAGTGTATGCCAGCCTTGGTGCACAGAGGGAGCAACCCATCCTTATGCTATCTGTTCCACTCACTAACAGATTCACTTAACAGGCAGTCAGAAGTTAAAGCATTTCAACCCCTTTCCCTCAAACGTGGTCTTCAAAATGTCAGGTCCTGAAGGTTCAGGGAGGGATGTTGTTATGGGATCTGTAAGAAGAAGTACTAAGTACTAGTTGGCAGCCTTTGATTGGTTCTAACAATATGCATCCTAGTGACCAGACATTTCTAAGAAACAAAAGTAACAGGAACTGTAACCAGCAGTGTTACCTGAGCAAGTAACCACCTGAACTATACTGGGAGGGGGGCTCTTCTGACATATCCTTAAAAGAATCACAACCATCCTCAACAATAGCAAAATCCCAATCTCTGACAATGAGAACAGCTGATTTCGTATCAGGAAAGTTAGGCTGACAGTCTTTCTGAGGACAATCAGCAAGACATTATCTCCCCATGCAGTTGTCTTTTTATGCTGTTGAAAACAGTTCTCAAGTGGCAATCCACACCCAGCACGACACTGATTCAGTTCAGCCGGGTGTTACAAGCTAAGCATCAGTTGTCAATCCACCAATATCCTCCCCTTATCAGCTTGATAATCAGATGTATTTTCTTAAATCATTGTCTCCAGTGGCAGATTTCTAAAAAGCTAACATGTCTTGGTTTATTCATGTTTACATTTATAATTACATATATGCAATTCCTATTGCAGTTATTTCCACAACAAAAGCAAAATATTTAAATGGTGATCAAAATTCAAGGTTAAAACCACAATATTCTGATTAATTAATCTGATTACTAGCATATATCTAAAACCTGCATTAAAATTATTAAAGTACTATTATAAGCACAATCTTTGTTTTCAATTAATTCTTAACAACAGGACATGGCAACACTAAAAATAAAAACAACCAAACCAAACCAACCAAACCAAACCAAACAAACATGTGTCTCTTGCAATTCAAATACACTCTTACTTTCAGATAAAAGGCTTCGGTTTATTTTTCCATTATCTCTTCCTTCTCAACGGTCATGTTCTTCTCTGTGTCACCTTTTCAGTCCACAGCTTTACTGGAGCTTCCATTCTAGTCAAACTCACAGCGTTTTAATTCATTAGCTGGATCTCTGCTCTTAATGCCCAACATAAATCTGGCTAAAAGTCGAAGCAGTAGTTGTGCCACTGCCTCAGTATTTAACTGCACTGAAATTTCTTCATCCAGATGAATTAGTCTGCTGCTCTTAATGTTAATGGCAGACAATTTTTCTGGACATGAGTAAAATTGAGACAAAATTTGTACCAAGCCAAAATAAACATCATCTGAAGTCCAAAAGCCAATACAGTCCTTGTTCCCAAAAAACCAAGCATGGTCCTTACTAGCAGGATTTGTATCAGCCTTCTGGCTTTCTGAGCTCTGGCAAGAATCTCACCTATGGAATAGCTTCAGAAATTCCAGCTTTACTCCTTCAGCTGACATTTCTGAACCTTTCCAAATTATTTGCACAAACCATTTACAAAGGCTTTTGTACCACATGATCAGGTAGAGTCACAGTAATGACCCCAGTTCTCTGGTACCAAACTCTGTCTTAGTAACTTTTCTCTCATTGTTGAGACAAAACATTCAATACCCAAAGTTAAAGCGGGGGAGGTTTGTTTAGCTTACAGTTTGTAGAGATTTCATCCCATAATTGGCCGACTCCAAGGCAGCCTGGTGTTGCAGAGGGCCGCAGTTTTGGTGAATGGGTGGGGGGAAGAGCTGAAAGGAAGAGCAAGCTCTTTCCTTCCGTCATATTGCGTGCAAGCTACTCACCCTAGGTCAGGTGTAGACTTCATATCTCCAGCACTAGGCAACAAACTCTAAATTCAGCCACATTCAAAAAGCCTATACCCGTGATCACATGAGGCTCTATGTAAACATCCACACACAGAGCATAACACGTGTCCATGATAAACAACAAATACCTTAGCAGCCTCAGCATTAATGACAATTCCATGGTTAAGTCTCCCGGAGACTCAGAAAAACTCTGAGATGGGAACTTAAATAAAAGTCAAAAAGAAGCTAGATATTTTCAAAAAACAATAACACAATGAACTTTCCAAAAGGACAGATTAAGAGATTAGCAATGACTTATAGCAAAGCAAAACTTAAAATTAACAGGAAAAACAGAGACTCCTGTGACCCCGCATCCAGCTGTTGGAGTATGTGTGCCTAAGAGGTGAAATACAGAGGACTTGGGCGGCCCTGCCCGAGTGATATGGCCAGTTGTAGCCTCCTGTGGCCTCTGCTCGAGCTGACTCAACTCACTGACACTTTCCTCAACAGATACTCCACATTTCCTGGCGTCTCCACTGCAGATTCTGGCACCAAAACTTCATGCATCACCTTCTCGGGGACAAATGGTCTGGCTTCCCATTCCCTCCTCTGAATTCTGGGTGAACACCTCTATGCCTTCTCTCTTACTTTTAAAGCTTGAAAAACCTGTATCATACAAACATCCCCAAAGTCTGCCACCTTAAGTAATAACCCAGCCTTTGTGAACACCTGCTGTGGTCTGAGTACCTGGAAGGTTGGTCTCTAGTAGACAGACATGAATGGCAGGGCACACTGGAGTTCTACTCAAGGCAGTCTTTCAGAGGGATTATCTTTTTATAACCTTGAACTTCCAATAGCTGGAATATGGAGATCTCTCAAAACATTGTTGGTGTTACTCTTGTGTAAAGTACTTTTATAAATGACACAGATCCTTTTAGCAGCCACAGTCTCCTTGAAGCCATCTATATTGTTTGTTTCACTTTGGGCTCAGTTGCAAATTATTCACATTTCTCCACTCTTTTTTTGACCCTGGATTTTCTTTGTATGCATGTCTGAAATCCCAAACAATATCCAAACCACGGTCTCAATGTTAGGTTGTGTATTAGTTTCTTCTTCTCATTGCTGAGACTAAATATCCAACATCCAAAATTGAAGGAATAAATATTTATTTCTGCCCACTTTGTAAAAGTTTCAGTTTGCGGTCAGCCTGTTCTTAAGCAAAGTGGTGTTGTAAGCGGGCATGACAGAAGAGAAACAGTTCATGGAATAGAAGGGTAGGCAGAAAGAAGCAAAGCAGCTTCTTTCTTTCTCCTTGTATTCCATACAGGCTACCTGCCTTTGGGTCCTGCCACCACTCCCAGGGTGGGACACCTTGATGTGAGCATCACACTCTAATCCTTAATGTCACACATCTAATTCAGCCTTCTTTGAAACTTTCCATCTAAGACTGCATGAGATTCTGGAGGCATATCTAGACAGAAGCCATAACAGGCTGCCTTAAAATGTCTTCCACCAAATTTATTAGCCGGCTATTGTCTAATTTATCCTCATTTATGCATAGTAGGTGGAAAAAATAAAGACAAGCACTTTTCCAAAACACAACATGCTTGTTTTGTAGTCCATTTCCTGACCGACTGCTCAACCCACCTAAAACCTCGGGAGCCTCGTCTTTACCACATTCCTTCCTATCATCACTCCGGTCAGGTGAGTGTCTACAAGCGTGAGAGCAAAAGAACTCCAGTTTTTAGTTCATTTTAATCAGTAATTAAACTTCAGATGACCTTAGTCTTACTTCCCTAGAATAATCCCCTACCTAGTTAACCATAAAACCCACAAATGAAGGAACAAGCAATTTTTAGAATATAATGGCAGGATAAACTGTGGCCACATCCTGAATGACAATTAAGCCAGATGTTCAGAGAGGGTCTTGTACATTCCAAGAAAATGACTTAAAGTAATGTCATCTCCATAGCAACCAAGACATCGTGAGACTCTCTAAGAATGTATTCAAGATAATTTAAAATGAAGACTCAGGGTCAGAAGCCTCAACAGCCTCGGTGTCTTGCTTTCTGCTGGCTATTTCAAATAAACTTGCTTGTTTTTCAATTCTTGGTCTCCCATGAGTGAATTTTTCACTTTTTCCATAATACTAGGATTACATATCATTCTGGTTACTTTCTAAGAGTTCTCTATCCCATATTTTCAAAGTCTTCTGAAGTTCTCGCACAACCCAATTCTAAAGGATTCTCAACTATATGGTCGGGTAGAGCCACAGAAATGACCACATTTTGTATATTAATTTTTGTATTATTCACCTTCCCAGCACAGGGTGAAATAACCAATCTGCAACCTTAAAGGCACAGATGTGCATTTGCCTTATAATTTCAGGGATACTAATTCATAGTCTGGTAGCATCTCCTATGCTCCAGTAACCTTCTAAAACCACAGCACCTGAATATATGGGAATAGGAGGACTTTTTAGTGACTTTATGGAAAGGGACAGATTTCACTGCTACTGTGGACCACTGCTATACTGCTTAATGATCCAGAGTTTAAGTCACAGGCTATGGTCATTTGTGTTCAAAGCGACAGTCACACTCTAAAATCAGAGCCTTAACCATCGATGATAATCCATTTCCATGATTTGTGCTTTTGAACACTGAATCTTTGCCATGTGAGCAAATTGTGATGATATGACTCAGGTCTAAGTTTTGTAGCCTGTCGTAAATAGAACCATCTTTCATGCTATGAGTAGGGTCTAGGTGGATAAGGGAAGGATTCTTTTTGTTTACTCTTCATGCCTGGAAGAGAGCGTTTACAACACAAGATTTGGGGAAAAAAATGATAAGAAAATTTTGATTGCTCCAATCAGAAATAAACCACTTTTACAGCTTGGGATTTCCTGAAGATGTGCTCTTTCTGCCTGTTAACACCCATCTGGAGAACAGTTTCCATCACATGTGCCCAAGAAGGCCCACATATTCACAGTGTCTTTATTAAGATTTGTTCAAAACAAATTAATGTTCCTTCATGAATGTTTCATTGTCAAATATATATTTCTTGACAATGTGATCTCTTAACATAATTCCAGAAATATTATTCTTAGTGCTGATACTTAATTTACTGGTATGAAATTCATGAAAAGTCCTTTTCTGTCATTTTAGAAGTATTTTTTGTCTCAACTGTTTAAAACATGGTTTTCTGAGACAATGTAGTAAGGTGAATATCTTGTACTTTGGTGACATACACATGTTTTATCAAATTTTTATTTTGATATACATTTTATATGATCACTAAGATAAGTGATATACAATATTTGAATTTTGGTTAATTGATTTTTCAAGTAAGTGGCAATAAAGTCATCTGTTTTGTTCTTTTGACAATGTTTCTGTCAATCCTGAATAACATAAGGTATTTATCTTGGGTGTCTTAAGCAAAGAAAGTAGAATTTTATCCACCTAGTAGAGACTTTTCTTCATTTAAAATAAAGAAGTTTTTCATACCCTAGGAAAATGTATTTTTGGAAAATAATAAAAGTTCTATAACAAGGCTTCCCAGAAAAGCAGATAGCATAGAAATAGAATTATCAGCAAAGATAAATGGAG
>PVJX010040838.1:0-14982 GCA_004027295.1 Dolichotis patagonum | reverse complement strand
AAAAAAAAAAAAAAAAAAGAAAAGAAATAGCAGGTGAGTATGGCAGACTTTAGGGGGCCTGCAGGGGAGAGACCCTGGCGCCTCGGGACCTGCACCGTGCGGTTGAATTGGGGTGCTGGGAGAACAAGGAACTCTTCCCATCTCTGGGGGATGACTGTGATCCTGCCCGCATGTGGGCTGAGAATCAGACATCTCATGTGTCCTGTGCACCATCCCATTTCCTGCCCTCCCCCCTGCCTAGCAAGTGGGAGCCAGTGAACTACACATCTTGTGAAAAGATTGGCTATGTTATTTAGTATGAGCTCCCCATATGCAAAGATAAGGAAAACCATTTGGAAGAAAACAAGAGACAATATGATAGATAGTGAAGATCTCTGATTGTCTAGCTTTGAAATTTATGCTTTCTTATGTCCTGTTCTGTTGTTTTATTGTGTTTAATTTTACCCCTTTTAAAATAAAATTTTAAAAAAAGAAACAAAACATATGCTTGCATAATATGTTAGAGTGTATAAGTACAAGGTACAGACTAGTGGGAGGGGAAAACTGGCTTGGGGGTGATTGGGACATGAACCCAAAGCCAGAGTGGTAGTGAGTGCACGTGTGTTGGCTCTGGAGATGAAGGTCTTCCGAGGGAGCTTTCTCTACAACCCCCAGTCATCTCGGCCCATGAAAACTGCCTGATCCTTCATTTTTGGGAGCTGACTTTATTTATTTCTTCATTCATTTTTTGACAGGCTCTTGCTATGTAGTTCAGGCTGGCTTTGAACTCTCAATGCTCCCCCTGCCTCAGCCTCCCAGATGCCAAAATAAAAGGCGTGTACCACCATGTCCAGCTCACTCTGGTGGTTCTTTTTCTTTTTCTTTTTTTTTTTTTTGAGACAGGGTCTTGCTATGCGGTTCAGGCTGGCTTTGCGTTCACTTTGTAGCCCAGGCTGGATTCGAACTTGCAGTGATCCTGCCTCAGCCTCCCGAGTGCTGAGACTGCAGAAGTGTGCCACCACCCCTGGCTCCAGCTCACTCTTGGGTTTAGCTTTTTGTTACCTCAGTGTGTATTAATTTGTGAATCCCACCCCTGTCCTGCCCCCAGGAAGAGGAATACTGATGTTGTGGTCTGCCCACGCCTGGTAGGGGTGGACTGGACCCCTAAGTGGAGCAGCTGTCCCAACACATCTCAACTCGAATCATTGTCTCAGCTTCCTCCCTTCCTGAGAAGGAAGTGTGATTTGACCCAGGATTGGGCAACAGAGGGACATAAAATAAAGCAGGAGGGCTTGTGGCCTGCTCCATGCCAAGGCCTCGCTCAGCCAGTTCCACCTGTGGGGCCCCAGTGAGGGCCCTGTTTAATTCTGGTTTCCTCAGTCCAGACACCTCTAATACTGCCCGAATCTACCCTGGTGTCCATATTTTCTTCCCATTTGCCTTTGGATTTCTGTATTCAGTCAAACACGCTTGGTGTCATGGTGACACGGGTGTTGGTGGGGTCCCGTCAAACACACAGCAAGGCCCTTGCCATCCTCCACCCCTCAGCTCACACCAGAACATTCTGGAAATGGTAAATGTCTGCCATCGTTAAACGACTGACAAGTGTGTTTAGTAATTCAGATCTATGGATAGGCAATACCATAAGAAAATCATTACTGCTCTTTAGGCTCCAAGCGACCAAAGAAAGACAGAGACAGAGGATTGTGTATTTTGTTTAATACTTGCATTGTTTCTATAGCGCAATTATAGCAATCTTTAAATTTACTTTTCATTACAAATATTTGTCAAGTTTTGTTTCAGAAACAGTTTTCCTACTCTCCTGCACATGCACCCAGACACACTACAAAAATTCATTCATAACACAGGAAGGGCAAACGTGACTCATGTAAACATCTTCCACTAATGTCCCATCATTAAAAAAAAAACCCATAGAATTATAGATATTGAATAAGGCTCGGAGATTTAGTTCATATTCCACAAAAGACCAAAGATGCTTGTTGACTGTGATGGGGTTCACCCTTGGTTGCCATGAATGCTGAAAGCGGACCCCTGACTTCCACTCCTGAAACAGAACCTCTCAACCTAACAAATGCATTTCAGGATAAAAAGAGAACACAGAAAACCCAGGAGGAAAAACTTTTGCAGTAGGGAGCTCAGAATCATTCTTACACGATAAGCAGTCATTCCAGTCTCCGTGGTTCCTCCATAAGCGAATCAAGAGTAATTCTAGTGTAACCAAAATGTAACTGAGGAGATGGGTTAGGATACATTGCTGTATGTGTTCATATTGCTAGTATACACAGTGAAAAGCTGGCACCCTACTCATCCTTTCATTATATCCAGGACCCAAAATGAAAAAAAAACCCAAACAAAAACAACTCACTCAAGTCAAATATCATTAGAAAGGAATTCTTGTTTTGTTTTTTCAGGAACACAAGTCAGGAGAGCCGGGAGGTATGTCGCAGGGACGCGGATGGTGTCGATACTCGAATGACTTCAGACTGTGTGTCAAGTCACAGACAGAGGCGGCAGGGGCCCTGTGATCCGAGGACTCGTCTCTCTCTCTGGTTGGAAGTTTGGTGCCGAGGTGCATGGTCACCCAGAGCGGAGACAGGAAGTGTGCTGGAGACCGCCAGGCCAGCAGCTGCTCCTCTGTCCCCCCTCTGGAGGTGGAAGGCTGCGGGCAGAGGTGGCTGGCAAAACCCTGAAGTCCCCCCACCCGGGGCCTGGACCCCAACTCCACTGAGGACGGCCTCCCTGCCGGGTGGCTGGGCAGTAGGGCGGCAGGTGATGGTGGCCAGAGACCCAGCTCCACGGGTCCCGGCCAAGTCTGGCTTCGGATTCTGCTGCCCTGCAAAGAAATTGTGCTCCGGATAACTGCACCGAGTCTCGATCGCCTCGGATCCACTCCCAGGCCCCGGGCCCGCGGGGAGATCGCCAAAGGTGAGCGCACCTCCGTTAGCACCGAACTTACCACCAGGAAGCGGCAGAGGCACTGGGGAAGCCTACAGGCTCTCTCCGCCGGATCGCCACCAGTCAGAGGGATTTGTAGGCTTTGATTTTTAAAAACCAAAATTGATCTGCATTGTATCTCAATAGACTCAGAGAATTCTCAGCAAAAATTTCTGTGATGTGTTTAAATAGCACTGGAATAACTTGACTTCATTTAAATATATTCATTCTACCATGAAAATATTTCATACAAACGTCTATTTACATACAGACACATTAAAATTTGTGAAAAGGGTTTCCACCCCTGTGGTCGTATGGCTTGAAATTGCTTCATTGCTTTGAATATGTATGCACACATTTAGCAAAAGAAAACCTCGAAAATTTAGTATTTTTAAAATTAAAACGAAACAAAACAAAACCCTGACATCAAGGATCCAATTTCTGAAGGGAAAAAAAAATCTTAAGAAAAAAAATCTATCAAGGTTTACCTCAAGTAGATGTGAATTTAATATATTTTGTGAACCTTTGATCTGTGGCAAATAAACATTATAATATTCATTCTTGCAACATAGTTTTGCTTGTTTTTCTAAAACAAAAGATGTGTGGATTCTAAATTGCTACTTTTAGGACAGAAACTTGAGGCAACTGAAAACAAAACAAGAGAATTGTATCTTTACCTTCTTGGGAGATTTTAAATGCATTTTGTCTGTGAGTGATTTAAAGTTTTTATTTTAATGAAAGTTACTAAAAGTGCCACATACTGTCTAACACAGTCTCTTGTTCACTGTTCGCGATGAATGCAATTTGACTTTTGTGTTTGTGGCGCTGGAGCTCAAATCTAGGGCCTCACCCATGAGAGGTGAGTGAGCGCCCACCCAGCTACACCCCAGCCCTTCGCAACTTAATAACTGTCACAATTCAGTGTTCCAGATGGTGACATTGGGCCCTGCGGGCTTTTTCTGGTTCTAGGTGATAAGGAAACACTTTCTCAAGTGTGATGAACCCCAGAGGGCAAAGAGCTTCACTCTCACCCTAGATGGGTTCCAAAGGTCTTGAAAAATGAATTTCCTTTTTGGTTGCTTAGGGGCACCAGGGATGAAGCCGGTTAAAATAAGAATAGGTACTACAAGACCCAAGTCCGCCTCGCCTGTTGTCTTTTAACTCATCCATCATTCCTTTGTGTCGGAAATTCAGTCCTGACCGTTGTTTTGTTAGTCCACGCAAAAGCCATCTGGGGACGTGCTCTTGCCAATTAGTTCCTATTCCTAACTCTAACACAAGATAATATTTCATCATAGAAAAGATGCTAAGGAGAGATCTAGTCATGCAGGGTTTGGAAATGGGACAGCTCTGAATGAGTCCCCTGAGACCATGGCGTCACCCACACGCCAGGCTCTAGCTCCTTGGGGGACAGCCTAGAGTCATTTGTTTATGCCCCACCACTGGGAATCTGCCACATTTTGGCCGTGGTTACCGATGCTTTTGACTCGGTTCCATTGCCCAGGTGATAGGGGATGACAGTCATTCCCTTTGGATACGCTTCGAGCACCTATCAGAACATGTGTCTGGAGATCCTCATCTGTCACAGTGTTCAGGCAGTCTCTTCCTGCAGAATAGAAGCGATCCTATCCTGGTGCCTTTTAATCAAAATCCTCTACGAAGTTCCTTTTGTGGGAGATCTTTCCGGAAGCCCTGACAACTTCCTTTCCTGGGTGACTGAGCCCCTTAAGCCTTCAAGCAGGGATCTGACTGCCACCCAGCTCCAGAGCTGAGGGCACAGTCAGCGCTCCAGGAAGCCTGGCCTCGGGAAACAGAAGGCCGGCAAGTGTGACCTGCACGGCTGAATCCCACCCGGAAGCCGGCAGCAGGCCCGATCCCCGATCAAGCACTTTCCTTAGAAAGCCTTTTAAGAGCAATGCACAACCAAGAAACAGCACCCTCCCCTCTCCCTGTCACCTTCGACCCCCCCACCTGGGGGGGTTCAGTCTGCTACGAGCTAGACTTCAGCTTTGAGGATCAAACTGACATAGGAGACAGCTCACAGCTGCACCTCAGAGCAAATGTGGCTCCCAGACTTCCTGGCCTTTATGCCCAAGAAGTGAGAAGACAGAAATCATGGCGTGGGGTGAGGCTGCTCAGACAAAGCCAGAACTCTCAGGGTGCATTCAGAGCAATCCCAGTTATGTCACAGATCTAGTATGCTAAACTAAAAACAGGGGTTTTCTCCTTATTTTGCAGTTGTGTTTACACATGGCTTGCAAAGTGGCTGAAACGCTATTTATGCTGCTGCTTTTAAACTACGCAGGTGTGAACGTGTAGCTTACAATGCTCTGGCGCAGGGTAAGGACTTTGAAATTACAACAATGAAGAGTTTCAGCGTTAAGGTTTGATTTGTACCTAGCGATCAGTATGTTTGCCTTTATAGTATTGATTTCAAAGAAAGTTTTGCATCCTGCATTAGAATTCAAGTTAGTTATTCGACTGTTGAATTCAATGCACTTGTGCCACAAGCCGGACTGCACTAGGTTAGGTTCATTTAAAGTGTACTCAAGGAGAAAAACTTACTAGCACTATTGAAGATATTGCAAAATTGCCACAGTTACTGCTGAGAAATACTAATTTTCCTCTCTTCTTTCTTAAGGTATATATTACAGCTCTTCCATAACTTAATGCAGACAAAGGAAATTCATTTCTTCTCACATAGGAAAGCAAAGATACCTTTGTTTACATGCGAGAATAATAGTTCTATAATAATATGCCGGCCCTAGGAGCCGGTACTGTATATTAGGACATAATAATGAAATAATGATGTAGAAAGAACCAGACAGGCCTCACACTGCCATGGATGGGGAACCCATGGGGAGGAGTTCTCTGGAACAGGATATCTAATCAGGTAGGGAACAGGACTGACCAGAATGACTAGAAGTGGGCTTTTGTTCACTGGGGAAAAACAAAGCCATTCTATTGCAAGATACAGATCAAAGGTTAAAAGGCAGATGATACTATACTGAGAATAAAGATGTAGTAGTTCTCTACTCGGAGACGGCCCCTATGCAAGTGTGATAGCCCAATTTGCATCGGCCCTAGGAAAAACATCATGGAAAAAAACCACTGAGAAACGCAGCCGAAAAGCCCCTTTCCCTTTCTCAGTCTGTCGTTGGGATCTCTGAATTCTGTAGAGATTTAGCCACAAACCACCGGAGAACCTCAGACTGCCGGTGCGGGTGCTGAGGGCTCCAGGCCGCCTCGGGCTGGGGGCCGCGGTGGCGAGGCGAGCGAACTTTACATCTGGTAAGAGTAACACAGTCAGACCTGTTAGTATGCGAGAAGGTCGCGCTAACGCAGGGGAGGATTGACGGCACAGCGCGAGCAGTCCCTGGTTGTCCCGTTGGTGTTGTTGTCGGCGTCGGGCGAATGGAGTGCATAGATCCAAGGTTCTGCTCCAGCTCTCTGGAGCCCGCAGCCAGGCCCCTCACTTCTGCTGGCTGGCCTGGAAGGCCTTCAGCTCCAGCTGGTACCACTCGGGGGCTTCGGGCCCGCTCTTCCCCCGGGAGCTGTGGTCATAGCCGTAGGCCACGGTGAGCTCCTCGTCGGCGTCCACGGCTCGCAGGGTGCGGATGCATTTGATAGGCCCAAAGCGGGGGTGGACAAACCTAGACATGAGGTGACAAGATCATTCCTGGGCCAGACCGGCAGGCTCGCGGCGAAGGTCAGCAAGGGGCTGGAGCAAGAGACCCGCCGCGACCCCCCTGCTCGTGCTCCTGCCTGTGTGGGTGCAGGTCAGCCGGCATCACTCACCGGGCACCTTGGCGCAGGACGCAGGACTCGCTGGGCGGGACGCTGTGCACCCAGGTGACTGATTGGCAGGTTCAAGTTTGCAAAGCACTGCTTTTTTTTTTAAGGCAGCACTAGGGATTGAACCTGGGGTCTTCGCTCTGAGCTACATCCCCAGCCCTTTTTTATTTTGAGACCATCATGTCGTGAAGTTGCTAAGTTGCCGAGGCTGGGCTGCATCTTGCCATCCTCCTGCCTCAGCCTCCCACAGTACCGACATCACAGATCTGTACCACCACATCTAGTATGCGCTTTGGTTTCCAGTGTGTTTGGCGCTCCATGATGTAAATCAGCAATCAGCGTCAACAACAAAAGCCTGTGCCTAGCGAGAAACCAGACCCTGCATAGCCATCATCGCTTGGCCCCAGGGAAGCGGCTCCCGCCTGCTTTTGGAACTAAGTATCAGGGCCTTGTGGATTTCCACGAGAAAAACTGCAATGCACCTAACTGGAGAGAGGAAGCATTCTTTTCCAGTGAGGAAGAAGAGGCCCCCTGCAGGTCTGGATGACGTGTTGCCCTGGTTTACACTGGCCCGGGAAGCCCTGTCATTAACAATGCATTGCTTCTGCTTCATGTGACACACGGCCTCTGCCATTTCTCCTGTCCTTAAGCAGGAGTTGTTCTTAGCTGCAAGGCGAGCAGGCTGCTGCCTGAATGCCTTGTGAGCCAACCGGGGAAGCAAGAAGGAGCTTCCCGAGGAGCGCAAGTCCTCTCTTGTGTGTCCCACAAGCCGAATGCCTGGGGCCGAGCAGGAAGGCGACACAGTCCTCTCCAGCTCCATCCCAGGAGGAGCTGCGCACTCAGGCCAAGCCAAGGGGATGACGATGACAGCAGAGACGCCCCACTGCATCCTGGAGCCAGAGCCGAGGTGCCGGGCTTTGGGCAGGAGATATTCCAGGGGCACAGGAAAACTACTAAAGAATTTGTACTGCCATAGTGTAGAAGACAGTGCACAGGACAGAGAGAAATAAAAGCTAAGGGCTGGGTGCTACAGGGAAATGCATCTGGGCTCATAAGAGTGCTCGCTGGCTGAGTGTGGTGGTGCATCCCTGGAATCCCAGTACTCTGGCAGGCTGAGGCAGGAGGGCTGCAGTTTGAGCCCAGCCTGAGCAACTCAGTGACTCAGTAGAACTCTGTCTCTAAGTTAAAAAGTGGGCTGGAGATGCAGCTCAGTGGGAAAGCCCTGAGTTTAGCACTATGAAACCAAGCCATCCCCCAAAACAAAACACAGCAAGAGTCTTCAAAACCTTCTCGGTGCCAGAGCCTGAAAGCACTTCTAACGTCTCTTTCAGCTGTGATTTGTGGGTAACAGTAAGTTCCCCACAATAGAGTTTCCAAGAAGAAATTCGATGAGCAGATGGAAAGGAAGGCTCAACTTCCAAGGAGGAATGGTGGAGATCTTTTCCTAACAGTTTTGTTAAGGTGTAATTCACACATCATAAAATTCACCTTTCTAAAGTAGACAATTCAGTGTTTCTCTTGACAAAGCCACAGAGTTGTACATCCATCCCCATCACCGACTTTTAGAACGCAGTATTACTTACCCACGAGCAGTCACTCCTCCCATCCCCCCCGCCCTCCACCACACTAAGCTACTCTGTCCCTTGGCATTTCTCACTTTGGATGTGTCTGCTTGGTCTCGGTAACTGGGTATCAGTCCCTGACCTTCCGGTCTCACCCAGGCTGTACCATTTGTCAATACCTCATTCCTCTTAATAGTCAGACACTGGGAACTCTGATTTTATAGGTCTCTTCCAGCTCTCAGTCCTCATGCACTTAACTTAGAATTTTATGTCCTTTCATATCCTCAAAGCATTTCCTAATAGTCTCCATTGTTTTTGCTTGGTTTGGCTTCATTTGTTTGAGACAGGGTCTTGCTGTATAATTCAGGCTGGGTTTGAACTCACTATGTAACCCAGGCTGGCCTTGACTTCATGATGATCCTCCTGCCTCAGCCTCCCAAGTGTTGGGACTACAGCTGTGTACCACCATGCCTGGTGTAATATTTTCCATTGTGATGGGGAAGCGTGGTAACTGGGGACTGAGCCTGGAGCTTTACCTATGCTAGGCAAGTGCTCTACACTGAGCTATATCCCAAGTCCTTTCTTCAAAAAGAAATATATTTTATTTTAAGGCAGGTTAGATTGCTCAGGTTAGCCTGTAATTTACAAACTTCCTGCCTCAGCCTCCCAAGTGCTGGGATTACAGGCATGCAGCACCATTTCTGGCTTCAATTTTATTACTATTTCAAATCACACTTTTTTGGCTTGGATACGACGTGTTGCCCAAGTTCACGCGGTGGGAGCTTGGTAACAGATATAAGTGTAAGAAATCAGCGTAAGAGGTGGAGATTTGGGAAGCGGCTGGGCATTGACAGCTCTAACCCCACACATGACTTCACAGCTCAGTGGCTCCTTGGAAACGGGATTAACTAGATGAGGCTGGTCGCTGTGAGTGTGGCTTTGAAGGTACATTTTGCCCCTGGGCCCCTACTCTCTCTTCCCGGCTGCTGTGAGGTGAGCAGCTCTCCCGGGCCAGGCCGTCCCGCCACGATGTCTCTGCCTCCTCTCAGGCCTAAAGCAGTGCATGGACTGAACCTTGAGGTTGTGAGTTCAAATCATTTTCCTCCTTTAGGTTATTTTGCTTAGGTATTTTTTCAACCAGTGAAAAAATGACTAACACAATTCCTGCACTTTTTATTTTTCAGTGCTGGGGATCGAACCCAGGACCCCATTCACTCTAGTTAGTTGCTCTACCACTGAGTACACTTCCATCCCCAACACTACCTGTAAATGAGGAAACTAAACGGCAACAACAGCAGCGATAAAACAGCAACCACGAAGGATGCTACTTCACTGCCTTTCCACGCTCCGCAGCACATTCAGTGCCTGTTTGCCAAGGCCTGAGTGCAAGGGGGCTGCAGGGATTTGAAGTTGAAAGCCTGAGGCCCGTGGCACAACCCCCTGGTTGCTCCAGGAGAAGAGTCTGTGCGAGGCTTAGGGTCACCTGGTGCCTGCCCTCCTCCTCCGTCCCCGGGTCCACATGCTACTCACATGTCATAGATGCAGTTTGGAGTGAAGGAGTGGTTCGCCTTGTGTCCCAAGGAGGCGCAGTACTTGGACACGCGGTTGTAGGGCTCAGGCACATCAATGACCGTGTCCTCATCCAGGGACAGGGTGTTCCCGTTCAGGGCCCAGTCCCTGTTGTCGACCTGCGGGAAAGCGCAGCAAGCTCTCTCACGCACGCTCCGGGGAGGCCAGAGATTCTCACCTGCAGATCCTTAAGCTTCTGGGTGTGAGCACTGCGGCCACGAAAGAGACCCAAGACCCTCCCCGCATGAGGAGAGAGGCGGCAGACAGCTCCACTTCCTGTTGATTGATTTTTCCTTTTTTTTTTTTTTTTTTTTTTTTTTGGCTTTTTGAGACAGGGTCTCGATATGCAGTTCAGGCTGGCCTTGAGCTCACTTTGTAGCCCACGCTGGTCTCAAACTCGCAACCATCCTCCAGCCTCAGCCTCCTGAGTGCTGGGATTACAAGTGTGTGTCACCAGCCCGGTTTTCCTTATTTTATGTAGGATAAAAGAATTTGGGTCCCTTATGAAGATCCACAGAAATACAACAGATAACTTGAATTAAAAGTAGATGAAGTTGGGTATGATGGTACATGCCTGTCAGCCCAACATTTTGGGAGGCTGAGGCAGGAGGATTGCAAGTGTGAGGCTAGCTTGGGCAACTGAGTGACAGCCTGTCTCAAATAATAAATAAATAAATAAATAAATAAATAAATAAATAAAAATAAGAGCTGGGAGCATAGCTCAGTGTGAAGGTTTGGTTTCAGTCCCCAGCGTAGCACACACCACCATCACCACCAACAGCAAAGCCCTAGACCTTTGCTCTGGGTGGGCAGTCAGTGACCCCCAGCAGCCTGCAGCCGGTGCACTATCCTGTCTAGGTAGCACCATTATCAGGCCTCCCCTCTCTATGACACCCCCACCAAAAGCCCCGGAATCTGGTGAAGCCTGAGGAATATGTGTTTGGAGAAAGAAGATCACACTTGCACGCAGACTTGCTGACGGGCGTGTTGATTCTCCCCCTGCACACGGCGAGGACGCTTCTGTTTGTGTGTGATGGTCACTCACTGGGTGCTTACCAGGTGGTCACCCTGCGCCAGGCACTGCACCACTACAAGTGCGGGGCGCACAGCAGTCATGGGGGCCCCACTTCCCCTTCCCTCCCTCCTTGGAGGGCTGGGGGTGCATGCTGAGTCTTCACGCTGAGCCGTATCCTCAGCCCGTTTCACTGTTTACTCTGAGACAGGCTGTTACGTGACACTGACACACAGTAGTTGGTGCCATCCACCTTATGTTGCCTTTACTAGCTGTTTCATGTTTCATGTATCTCCAAGCAAACCTAAAGCTAACCCTAAACCGAGTTTTACCAGGGTGAGGAGGGAGGCTAGTCACGGACACAACACAGTGCAGAGGCTTTAGGTGCAGAGCTGGATTGGCCACTGGAGACCCGCTTGGACGCTGCTAGTTATCGTATTTGTGACCTTAGGGGAATTGTTTTGCTTCTCTGGAGTTCAGCTTCCTCTTCTGCAGAATGCTCAATTCAGGAAAGTTGAATGTCCCTAATCTGAAAATCTGAAATCCAAAATGCCCCAAAAGTCAAAATTTTGAGGGTTGATATGATGTTTGGAAAATCTAACACCTGACCTCACTTTTTTTTTTTTTTTTTTGGTACCGGGGATCGAACTCACGACCTTGCGCTTGCCAGGCAGGCGCTTAAGCCACTGAGCTAAATCCCCAGCCCAACACCTGACCTCACACAACAAGTCTCCGGTCAAATACAGTGACACTAAAATACTGTTAAAAAGTTACCTTCCCGTTGTGTCTCTAAGGTGTATGTGAAAGATAAATGAGTTTTATGTTTATCCGTGGGCCCCATTCTTAAGATTTCTCACTTCTCAGTATTCCAGTATCCAGAAAACAAAGCAAAGCTCTCTGTCCCACATTGTCCAGCCCAAATCTTTCAGACAGGAGTTTCTCGCCAGTCCTGAGTCCTCACCCGGAAGCCACCTTGTCTACGCGTCCCTCCCGTTACCCTTCCAAAGCAATCAGTGAGAAAGTGCAGCCGTTGCTTGATTCAGGCTCGATTCTTACAGACTTCAGAAAAAGCGAGCCAGGAAGTACCTTGCTGGCACAGGTCCCTCACTCTGCTCAAAGCTTCAAATTTTTGTCCTTGGGCAGATGATTAGGGGTTAATTGCAAAGAGAATAAATAAACAAGCAAAAACCTTACATGAAGGTTCGGAGCTACATCCAGGACTGTGTCTCAAAGGCCAGCAGTGATTCATTTGACTGTTTAATTTTTCATTGTTAATTTTTTGGCACCAGATGCCTTCCCTACAGGACAAAGGCTATCACACGATAAAGGCTTTTGCACCAACGGAAATGGGGAGCCTCCTTACAATGCCTGATCATTAAGGAGCTATCAACAAACCCGCTGGTCCTCAGCTTCTCATAGGAGATGCGGTCTGCTAGGAAACAGCTTCCGTCCTACTGATGAGCCTTTCTGGTTTGTGTGAAGCAGTCGTGGAACCTGAGAGGAACCTTGTTTGAAACCAGTCACGCAGATTTTCATTTCTTCAACACTCACCTCCTGGTGTGTAATTCGGACTCCATTGTAAAAAGACATGACAACGTTAGGCTCTGTCGCCACCTTAGAAAACAGTCCTTCTCCAGCACTGGAAATGAGAGACTCCGAGACATACACCCTAAAAGGAAAAAAGCCAAGCAAGGACGTCTCAGTGTGACTTGTCTCTCCTTCCACCAGCCACCCAGATATTACGCTTCTTCCTGTATCCAAACTTTAGTTCCCAATAACCCACAGAAGGACGGGAGGAAGAAGTTAAACTACAATACTTTAGAATAGGAAACAGAAGAAATGATGGTTTTGTGTCTTTTAAGAGTGGTGTTCAGAATTGATTGTCTAATAAGGAGACCATCGTTAACAGTAGAGGCACAGAGCTACTCAGTAGTTGACACAAACTTTTTCTGATAGAAGTTTTTATAGCTAACGACAACTTTTAATCTTGCTGAACAGGTAAAGCCCTTTCAAAGTTAATTAAAGCCAGGCCTGCGTTTGTTAATGTCCAACAGGAAGGGAAGACTGTTTTCAGCAAACCCCAACATGAGTCTTTTATGTAAACCAGTGACAAGCGGCAGGATACGGCCAACAAAACCTCCTAAGAGAAGAGCTAATGAAGGCCCCAGGCTGCAACCTGTCTTTGGCTCTTTTCTGTAAATTTTCTTTGCTTTGATTTGGTGAGACAGGGTTTCACGGTATAGCGCAGCCTGGCCTTGAACTCGCAATGCTCCTGGCTCATTTGCGGAGTGCTGAGGTCATAGGGTGCACCACCATCCCTAGGTTTACAAATTACCTAGGGCACAGCCACCCTATTCGTCTGGTACTATCTGTGACTGCCACAGTACCACAAAGGCAGAGCTGAGCAGTTGTGACAGACACCACACGGCCTGCAAAGCCTGAAAGATTTTACTATGTGATCCTTAGCAGAAAAAAAAAATTACCAACCACTGGTTTATAGGAAGAGAAAACAGCACTCATGATTACAGACTGAATTTCATAGCAGAGCACACATTCCTGCACCAATGAGCTCAGTTCTTTGGACACATGATGGAAGTCCCTGCAGGACCGGTCACCTGTAATTTTTATTACATGGAATTTATACTTCTCTCATGGACTGAGTTACCACTTCCCATCCCAGTTCTTCCCTTTGACAGAATTATATATTCTGCATGCAGCCTTGTGATGCCTCCCCGTTGGAGTCTGCCTGTCTGGTATGGATTGGATTTGAAATGTCCCCCCAGAAGTCATGTGTGAAATATTTGGTCCCCAAGGCAGTGGTTTTTGGAGGTGGGGCCTTTAGAAGGTCACAGGGCACTCCCCTTATCAATGGATTAGTCCACTGATGGATTCCCAATTCAATGGGCTGCTGGGAGATGGTGAGGACTTAGGAGGGGGGCCTAGCTAGAGGAAGTAGGTGCTTGGGGGAAGGGTTGCTTCCCAGGCTACATCTTGTCCCAGGCCCTTTTTCTTGCTCTGTCTCTCTGCTTCCTGGTCACCATAAGGTCAGCAGTTTTGCTCCACCTGGCACACCCTGCCGAGACACTCTGTCTCACTGCAGGCCACGATCTAATGCAACCAAGTGACCGTGGACTGAGACCTCTGAAACAGAGCCAAGATAAATCTTCCTCCCTGTGGCTTTGCTTAGGTGTTTGGTCACATGGTGGGAAGCTGACAGACACGGTTCCTGAGCCCCTAATTTTACACGTGGCCACAGGAAGTACTTTGTTCGTGGCCCATGGGCGGAGGTGAGTGCACATTAAGTTCCTGCCAGCTCCTTCTGAGTTTCCACCAGCTGAGCAGGCTGCTGGGGCCGGTGCCCCCCTGGGGCGAGGCTTGGCGTGAAGACACCTGAAACAGACCTAAGCCCAACCTGGAGCCTGGAGCCTGGAGCCTGGCCCAGTCCAGCTGAGCCTACTCCATCTCATTCAAAAGTGGCTGAACCTCAGCCAAGCCACAGAACCACGAGGGTACAGGAAAATGCTTTTGTAAGCCGCCGACCACCTTGAGGGTTCCGCTGTGCAGCAGCATCACCGTAACGATGCCAGACAAGACTGACCCCAGCAGTTAAGACTCCACTGTGCTTTGGGGCTAACAAAGAGACTTAACTGTCTCCTTTGCAACGGGGCCAGTCTTCCATCAAAAAGAGGCCATTCACTCCTTGTGACATTGTAGGGCCAGCCCCATCAGTCAGGCTAAAGAAGAGGCCTGTTTCCTAGACAGGAACTGAAATGCAGTGGGAGACAAAGAGGGAGGCAAAGGGAAAACCACGCTCAAATTTATGCCTTACTCTAAGGAAAACGCCAGGCCACCAGAAGAAGCCACACCGTGAATGGAGGACCGAGTGGCCCTCATGGGTCGATAGGAACCAAACAGGGCGTGAGCCTCTGGAGTGAGAATACAGAATCAGAGCTGGGTCACTCATAGGCTGGAATGTTTCTGTGCTTTTTATACTTCTATCGTTTTTATCCTGTTGTCCCTGAATGAATGAAATCATCTCATGTCCCGGGTGTCATGAGCCGGCCTGGGAAGGAAAGGAGGTGTTTTGCAGCCTGGCAGAGCTGCTGGGAG